>JAWDEX010000011.1:295228-328364 GCA_035221805.1 Trichilia hirta | reverse complement strand
CAAATTTTTGGTGTTGATCTTCATCTATTATCACTAAAGAATGGCGATTTATGATTAATTAAATAATTATGCCTAAATTGCATACCTATAAAACTCATGCTTGTTTCTTTGATTTGGATGGTTTCATCACTCTCAAGTGCCTAGCATCCCATGCCCGTATTGTCAGCCGTTCAGCGCATTTGCAACCTCACTTAACCTCTGTTATATGTATTTCTTGTACCTATCTTACCTTGTATTGCTCCAACAATGTAAGTAACTTTCCGTAGGTTAGAATTAATGCCATCCTACTCTCGGATGCACCCTCTTACTTTAGGATTGTGACACGAGTCCACCTTCAATAGATCTCTGGCAATGGCGTCTTAGGCATCCTAGTCACAGTATTTCAGCAAAATTTTCTTACTTAGATACTAATATTTCTTTTTCGAATAAGTGCCCTTGGTTTATTGTCCCTCAGATAAACATTCTAGGCTTCCTTTTTCCGTTAGTTCTGCTTCTACAGCTTATTGTTTTGAATTGATTCAAATTGATGTACGGAAACCTTACTCAACGTTATCATTTAGACGATTTTTGACAATACAAACCACAAGATTTTAATGTGCGAAATTTTTTTGTCATGGTAAATACTCGATTTCATGCTTCCATTCGTCAAGTTCGTAGTGATAATGGTACTGAATATTTTAATGATGAGAATAAAATTTTTTTTGATTCCCTTGGAGTTCTTTGTGAACACAGTTTTGTTGACCGCTTCAACAAAATGGAGTAGTTGATCGCAAACATAGACATTTATTGAATATGGCACGAGCACTTCGATTTCAAGCAAATCTTCCATTAAAATTTGGGGTGAATGCATACTCCATGTAACATGCCTTATTAATTGCACCCCAACGAAAGTATTTAATGGCAAAACTCCTTTTGAAATGTTGTTTCATAAAATGCCAACTTACACTCATTTAAAAGTTTTTGGCTGCTTATGTTTTCGTCTCAATATTAATAATTAAACATAGGTTTGATAATCGTGCATTACCTGGAATTTTCGTTGGTTACCCATATGGTCAAAAGGGTTACAAAATTTTTGATATTCAGTCTCAAAACGTTTATGTTAGTCTCGATGTCATTTTTCATGGAAATATTTTTCCATGCAAATTTCAAAAGCACAATGACCATGATTTAGTGTCCTATCCCTATCCAAGATGTTAGTGACCAAACTCCATGTCATTCCACTCAAACTCCATGATCCACCTCTAGTCATGATGAGACTTATGCTTCACCCGCTAAAGATCCCTCAAATGTTGACGTCCGATAATCTACCTTTAAGACGTTCTGAAACAGTTGTCAAACCTCTTGCAAAACTTATAGATTATCATAGGTCCAATACTACCCAAACTCAATTACATTCATCATGTAATCAATGTATTACTCAATTATTTTGTAAAAGAATTCCTTAATTTTTTTTGTATTTCTCTTTTTCAGTATTATTGACGGTGGCTTATTAACTTCTTTACAGTTCTTTTTTTTTTTTCAGCAATGGAAAAATTAGGAAGGAAGGCTTATTAACTCCCAATGCTTGGTAAAATATAGCATTCATTCAACTTCCATTTGGATCATAACTCCAAGCAAGTTGAACATAACTCCAACTTGCTTAGTAAAATATCTCAATTGTCTGGGTTCGTGAATGCACCCAGGCAATGGAGAAAACGGTCCAAACATCCATGGATTAATTGGATTGACCATTGATGGCATCTGCCTCACTTAATCCTTCCACACGTGGCAAGCAAAAACATTTTAAATATTGGAAAAAAAATTTTCCTTTTCGAATGCTTTGACTTGCGAGCGCTGGCTGCGTCTCCCTCCATTTCACCCATTAATCTCCAATTGCTTTTCTTCCTTCCTTAACAATTAGTAGATGTAGATGGGAGTGTCAAACTACTTTCCTCATAATCAACAACTAGGCTAATATATGATGTTTGCGCCAATGAATATCTAACCATTTGATTGGATAATAAATTAAAATTAATAACATAAAAATTAAAATTAGTAACATACAAAATGAAATGGAGGCGGAGATGCCCATAGCATATATGGGTAAATTGTAATCAATTAAATAATGTGATGTGTGTGAAAACATTTAGAAAATATAACTTTAAAAAATGATTATAATATTTTTAATTATAATTAATTTAAAAATTAAATTTATTTAATTATCTTTATTTTTATCTAAATTAATAAATTAAACTAATAATTTGGGATCTACATTAATATTTTAAACATAATTAAAATAAATTATATGTTTGATTAAATCTCAAGAATGTATATATATATTTTTCTTTATAATATTTGCTAAACAAAATATAAAAATCAATTAAATAATGGCATAACAGTTTGTATGAATAGTTTCTGTAAAGAGATTGCGTAAAATATTTTAAACATAATTAAAATAAATTTTATGTTTGATTTTTCAAATTTGAGAGGTATCTGTTGAATTATAAAAACTGTGGGGTATATATTTTTCCCCAAATTTTGTCAAGGTATGCAAGTTGATCATATATTCTACTCAAAAATATGCTCATGTGAAAAAGTCCAAGTCATAAATGATATCATATTCTTTCTACACATCATTAACCCAATTTCTTCACAAGTGAATCAGTGGAAAATTTTAGTCCTCTCACATTCACAAGAATTATATATACTAATGAAGTTAGGTGAAGAAGCTCGAAGCAAGCTCAAGATATTGCCTTCTCTTCTAAAGATGAATCCTACAAAGATGTGCTACTACTCAGTTTACTTTCCATCCATTTTTCTTTCTGTTATGACAATGATGCAATTTCCTAATTTAGGTATTTCCAGTACCAATGCATTTCAGGAGAGAGATCGTATTGCCTTGAAGGCCTTCAAGTCGATGATGATTACTCATGACCCTAATGGAATCCTCAACTCTTGGAATGATTCTCGACATTTCTGTGAATGAGAGGGCATTAAATTCCGTCGCAAGAATAGAAGAGTCACCGTCTTAGACCTGAATTCGAGAGGATTGATTGGTTCATTGTCTCCGCACATTGGCAACCTCAGTTTTCTGAGGGAGATCCATCTTTCGAACAATACTATACAAGGTGAAATTCCTCATGAATTCGGTCGCCTCTTTAGGTTAGAAACACTAAAACTGTCAAATAACTCCTTGGTCGGTGAAATTCCAGCCAACTTGTCTTATTGTTCCAGGCTCATGTTTTTGTATTTGGAACACAATAAGCTAGTAGGAAAATTTCCGATTGAGTTTGTTTCCCTGAATAACCTCAGAAATTTATCCATAGCCTTTAACAATTTGACAGGAAGCATTCCGCCATTTCTTGGGAACCTACCCTCTCTTGAAAAGCTCTCTCTAAGTTACAATGCTTTTGAAGGAAATATTCCAAATTCATTAGGTCAATTGAAACATTTAAAATATCTTGGGCTTTCCTCAGACAAACTTTTTGGTAAAGTCCCTTCTTCCATATACAATCTTTCCTACCTTGGTTATTTAATGTTATATGAGAATCAACTCCACGGAAGTCTGCCGCCAAATTTTGGTGATACTCTTCCTTTTCTCAAAGTATTTGACATTTTGCCAAACTTGTTTGTTGGATCAATTCCAATGTCACTGTCTAACGCTTCTAAACTCGAAGTTTTTGTGATAGGTGGTAATAAATTTTCTGGAAAACTCTCAGTTGATTTCAAAGGCATGAAACATTTTTCATTCCCAAATGCTGCTCAAAATAATATAGGAAGTGGGGATAAGGATGAGATGAGTTTTATGAATTCTTTAGTCAACTGTAGCAATTTGGAAACTGTGATCATTTGGAACAACCTATTTAAAGGTGTGTTACCTCATTCCATAGTTAACCTCTCTTCTCAATTTAAAAATTTAGTCCTTGGAGAGAATCAAATTTATGGAAGCATCCCTTCAGCGATAAGTAATCTTGTTAAGTTAGAATATTTAGATATTGAACACGCCCAAATTACTGGGACAATTCCACAGGAAATAGGAATGTTTCGGCACTTGCGATTTATGGGTCTTTAGGGAGACAAGCAATCCGGAGAAATTCCTTCCTCTCTGGGAAACTTATCGGTACTGGAAACACTTTACTTGTATTTTAACAAATTATTAGGAGTCATACCTTCTAGTCTAGGAAAACTAAATTACTTAACTACCTTGTTACTTGACAATAATGAACTCAGTGGAAGCATACCTAAGAAATTTTCAAGATAGAGTCTTCATTAATTCAACTTAACCTATCCCAAAATCATTCGGTTGGATCCATACTTTCAACTATCGGAAGACTGAGAGTTATATCAAAAATAGATTTGTCTAACAATTATTTGTCCTGTGAAATTACGAAGGAACTTGGTCTTTGTTCTAGTCTTGAAAGCCTTTCTTTGGAAAGCAACTTCTTCAATGGATCCATTCCTCAATCCATGAGTACCTTGAGAGGTATTCAATACATTGATCTTTCTAGGAACAATTTGTCCGGACAAATTTCGCATTATCTGGAAACCCTTACCTTGCAGGAACTCAACTTATCTTATAATAATTTGGAAGGTGAAGTACCGAGGACAGGAATTTTTGCATATGCAGGCGGAATATCTGTTTTCGGAAATAGAAGACTTTGTGGAGGTATAGCTGAACTACGACTTCCCAATTGCACCAACGTTAATGCCAAGAAAAAGCAGATTTCGCCATTACTGAAGATGTTAATCTCAACTGTCAACGCCTTTTTGGGATTAGTCTTGTTCTTTTTTATCATTTTCTCTTGGCTCATAAAGTGAAGAGGGAAACTGAAACCAACTTCTGGATCGATACCGGAGAAAACACTGTTCAAAATGTCTTACGAAAGCCTCCTTAAGGCAACTGATGGATTTTCTTCAACATACTTGCTTGGTTTAGGCAGGCTTGGTTCTGTGTATAAAGGAATCTTCGATGAAGATGGAACTGTTGTTGCAGTCAAAGCACTCAACCTTCAACGCAGAGCAGCTTCCAAGAGTTTTCTCTAAGAACGTAAAGCATTGAGAAATATCCGTCACAGAAATCTTGTGAAGATCATAACATCTTGCTCAAGCATCGATTTTCAAGGTAACGACTTTAAAGCTCTCATTTACGAGTAAATGTCAAATGGGAGTCTCGAAAAATGGTTACATCCAGCTTCACAGACAGAAAATGAAGAACCTGAAGTTAGAAGTCTTTCCCTTCTTCAGAGAATAAACATTGGCATTGATGTAGCATCTGCAATTGATTACCTCCACCACCGCTGCCCAGAAACAATTCTTCATTGCGATCTGAAGCCAAGCAACGTCCTTCTCGATAATGACATGACTGCTCGTGTTGGTGATTTTGGGTTAGCAAGGTTTCGAACAGAAGTCCCAAATTCAAATCAAAGCAGATCTGTTGGCGTAAGATGAATAATTGGGTACGCTGCCCCAGGTAAAACCAATATACATTATTCAACTATTGCCATTGTAAGCTTGTTCTCAAAATTCGGATAATTTGTTCATGTAAACTTTTTGAATGACAAGTATGGTCTAGGAAGTGATGTGTCAACAAATGGAGACTTCTACACTTATGGGATTCTACTGTGAGAGATGGTGACAAGAAAAAAACCCACTTACAATTTATATGTGGGAGACTTGAATCTTCATAAATATGCTAGAATGGCCTTGCCTGATCAAGTGATGCAGATTGTGGATCCAGTACTTCTAAATGATGATGAAGAGGTGGCTGTAACTAACCATAGGCCGAGGCAACCAACAAACAACAGCAAAATGGGAAGCCTCCTTTCAATGGTAAGGATTGGAGCGGCCTGTTCAATGGATCACCCCAAGATCGAATGAAAATAACTGATGCTCTTCACGAATTACAGTTGGCCGCGAAAATCCTCCTTTAAACAGCAAAAGAGGTCAAGTTTAAAAGCTATCAATGTGATCTTAGACAAGAAAGGTGATGATGACAAGACAATGAATAACTCTGGGGTGTGCTGGGATTTAGAATTTTCGCATATGTACTCAATGTCATCTAAATAAAAATTTTGGAATTTTTCCTTTCAAGTTTTGCAGTATTTATCTCAGATTGTTGAAACTCAAAGTTCCAAAATAAACTTATCCTCTTATAGAAGAAGATGAAGCATAATCACTCCTTACTAGAAATTCATTTACAAATCAAGATACAAGCTGTGATAATTATAAATTCGTTTACAAATTGCTCATGGCTGTGGCCATCTCACACATTCATTTACAGATTTTAGGCCAATAAAATTATTTTTTAGTTTTTCTAATAATTTAAAATTATTTTATATATAATTTTAAAAAAATAATGATTGTTGTACTTAAATAAAAAGAGTGATCAGCTTTGACAAATGAAATGGGAGAACAAAGACAAAGAAAAATGAACAGAAAGAGATTGCAAATACAAAATTTGGCACAAAAATTTATCAGTCATATATATATAAATTTATTTATATCTTTTACTGGTTGCTGTTTCTTGTTTAAATTTTAGAACTTTATTCTTAGTGTGAACAAAAGTGGAAAAACATTTGGGAATAAAATATTTCAATCTTACATTAGAGGTTAAATTTTCCTGCTCAGAACAAAATGAATAAATTAATAAAAAATTTGTTTATTTGATGAGAATATTAATCACTAATTAAATTAAAAGGATTATTATAAATTAAATTCAATGTTTGAACCAAGGATACTACAAGCAAGATCCTTCACAAAAATTGTCATTTTATAATATAAATTAGTAATAGGTGAACAATTGATTAACATATAATAATTAATTTCACTACTATAAATCAACCTAGAGGTCATGACATGCTACCCCAATTAAAAAACATTCCATCAGCCTATCACTATCATTAGCAAAAAAATATCTTTAATCAACATCTAATAGGAGATTAAGAGCTCCAATTAATACCTTTAAATTGCAATTAGGGGGCAATTAGGGGCAATTAGAGATAGTTCAATTATGGGTGTAATTTTAAGCAAATTGATTGAAGGAGTTGGAAGAGTGAAGATATCACTGAAATAGGGAAAGGAAATTCCTAGAAATTAATTAGGGGTGTAATCGAACAGAGGAAAGTCCATACCATGAACTACTCAATCTTAACTCGACTTAAAAATTCAAAGCTTAAACTCGACTTGAACTCGATCGAGTTTATATTTTTTGTACTCGATTCAATTATACCCCCAAATACTCCATTAAATTCGCAAGTCTAACAATTCGAATATTATTATACTCATACTCAACTCCAAAAATCACTCAAACTACTCAAATTTAAGTTTAACTCAACTATTATTGAGTCGAATTTGAAAATTTACCAAGCGAGTCTAAATAGCTTACAAATAGTTTGACTCACTTATATTATTACAGGTTACATCCCTATTTATATTGGCATAAAGAATGATGAAACTAGACAGTTTATTGTTCGCACAACAGTACTTGGTGATGAAGTTTTCTTGACGTTTTTGTGCAAATCAGCTGAAGAATATGGTTTCTGCAATGAAGGAATTCTGAGGATTCGCACGAAGCAAAAGAGTTTGAAGATTGGATCATCAAAAGGGCTAATCCTAAGGTCAAAGTTAAACCATTCTCTCCCTATCTATCTGTGTGTCTATACTAAATTGGTATAAAGCAGCCCTAGTTTACACAAATTAGTATTAAATTGCGCAAAAGTCACATCATTCTAGCCATTTCTTGTATGAGTATATAAATTATCAAATACTATATTTTGTTTGTATAAAAAATGGTCAATATTGTTTTTAAAATTTTCTTCATTGCAGTTTTAGGTCTAAATTATTTTGGGCTATTTTTATTTTATGAATTAGACAAGATTTGTAGCCTTGTATTTGTTTTTAAATTGTATAAATAGTTGAATATATGGAGTTTTAGTATTTAAGATGTAATGTATAATGGGACAGAATTTGTAGAATTATATTTTCTTATGCAAATTTTTACATAATTGTTCAAATATTTGTAGAAGAGAAAACATGTGAAATATAATTTCAACTATTTAATAAAAGGTAATCAATTGGCCTATAAATAATATTAGAAATATAAAAGAAATTGATGTTATTTGTCCTAATTCACATATAATATATTTAATGGATTAGTTTTATAATTTTAGATTTAGTACAAATTGTTATAATTAGCTGTCGTAACTTGTCTCAAAACCTTGATCAAAAATTGCGCTTGACAGCCTTGATTGCACTTGGATGCAACAAAACAGACATGAAAAGCAAGATCCTTGTAAAGATATGAACAAAAGCAATACTATATTTGTGATGATTCACTCAAATTTGCAGATGGCAATCTCTTAATTTGCTTCAAGTTAAAATAAAGTGTGACATTAAATTTTGTAGAAACATTATATAAATATCACTTCTTGTTTTTGTTACCGATTGGGAACCAAAGACCGAACGGGTAAAATGTCGCCATAAAATATTTTGTTCAAATATGTGTATGCGTTGAAAAATTCTGCGGTCTTGGCCCATGGTTACAAATCAACAGCACATTTACATTAAATTTACCCCATTGAGAAAGCTATTGTTGATATAAAGAATAGAGAAGAAAACGTAACTATAAGAACGCTACATTTATGACTCAAATAGATATATATTTTAATCCAATTTTTTTTTTGAATGACGAGAAAACTCTCGTATTCGGTCATTATTGTGGTGTCCAGCCATACATGAGATCAGACACTCATCCCTGAGATACGTGTCCGCAGATCACACAGCACCTGTTCTATGTCGATGAAGACGCATGTACAGAGACCATATGTCAGTGGTACCAAGTACAAGATAAAACTCCTACTGTCCTGAACTCTTACAAAAAATACAATTATGAGATTTGAACACAGGACAGATGTTAAGCAACCGTCACATCGTGCCTAACCACTAGGCTACACCCCTTAGAGGCTTAATCCAAAATTTAAAAGAAAAAATCCAAAATTTTGTATTTTATATTCATATAGACACGATTTGGACAATAAATATATTTCTTAAAGATTGGGCCATTAAAAGGGCTAATTCTAAGGTCAGAAATTAAACCATTTTAGCCATATATAGATGTATATATGAACAACATTGGCAAATTTTAGAATCCATATTTAAGCAAGTCAATACTAAATTAGTATAAAACAACCCTAAGTTACACAAATCGGCATTAAATTGTGCAAAAATCACATCATTCTAGCCATTTCTTGTATGGGAATATAAATTATCATATACTATATTTTATTTGTATAACGATCAATATTATTTTTAAAATTTTTTTAATTGCAGTTTTAGGTCTAAATTATTTTGGGTTCTTTTATTTTATGAGTTAGACAAGATTTATAACCTTGTATTTGTGTTTAAATTGTATAAATTGTTGAATACATGGAGTTTTAGTATTTAATATGTAATATATAATGGGAAAGAATTTGTGGAATTATATTTTATTATGCAAATTTTAACATAATTGTTCAAATATTTGTAGAGGAGGAAACATGTGAAATGTAATTTCAACTATTAATCAATTGGCCTATAAATAATATAAGAAATATAAAAAAATTGAGGTTATTGGTCCTAATTCACATATAATATATTTAATGGATTAGTTTGATAATTTTAGATTTAGTACAAATTGTTATAATTAGCTGTCGTAACTTGTATCAAAACCTTGATTAAAATTTGTGCTTGACAGCCTTGATTGCACTTGGGTCCAACAAAATAGACATGAAAAGCAAGATCCTTGTAAAGATATGAACAAAAACAATACTAAATTTGTTATGATTAACTCAAATTTGCAGATGGCAATCTCTTAATTTGTTGTCAAGTTATAATAAAGAGTGACATTAAATTTTGTAGAAACATTATATAAAGATTACTCGATTTTTTCGTTGCCAATTGGGAACCAATAAGGGAAAGACCAAATGGGTAAAATGTTACCGTAAAATATTTTGTTCAAATATGTGTATGCATTGAAAAATTCTGTGGTCTTGGCCCATGGTTACAAATCTACAGCACATTGATTCCAAACCGCAATGGAAAAATCCCAACCTGCTTTTGCTTCTACTTTATGCTTTGACCAGTCTGCTGTCCTTCAGAGAGTAAACATGGCCCGGAGATTTTGGCAGCTTCTACCATCATAAATAAAACTACAAGTATAGTTTAAGTAGATATTATTATAATACAATCACATTTTATTAAATTTTTTATTCTTATTTTCATTTTTCAAAAACATTTTTGAAAGTTCTGTTATTTGTCTTCAATTATTAATTTGTAAATTAATAATTTATGGGTGGGTTTTATCTCTTAGCGAAGCAATACTCAAATAGGCAACATTTTTTTTGAAAAAATTAAGTTTTCTAGAAGTCAATTATCATACCAAAGTGCGATAGAGATTTTGGTGAGTTAGCCATTGAAAAAATTTTGAAGAATACTGAACTAAATTATTACATAAAAATTAATTGTTAGGTATAAGTTCTCTACTTTTCCTTTACAGAAAGTGGAAGAGAATAATTTGACGATTTGAAGAAGACATCAATGTGCATGATCAATATTTAGTGTCAAACAGCTAAAAATATTAAAAAATATTTTAAAGATGAAGATGATTTTTTTAAAAGAAGATTGATTTGTATATGTTTGTCTAATTTTGGGTATGTTTCAATTATAATGATTCTATTTTTTAAAAAAAAAAAAATTTCCTAACTTAATTTTTTCTCTAATTCAGTGTGAGTAAAAATTGAAGGCTAAATCTCTTGTATTATTTTATTAAAAAATTTAATAATTAACTTCCATAAACACCCATTTTTTAGTAGTTGATATATATCCATCAATCATTCATCCAATTTATATTTGATTGTTAATAATTTTGTTAAAACAATGGTGGCTTAAAAAATGTTAGTATTTAAATCTTAAAACAGTTTACACGAGTGTGATATGTTATAAAGTAGACTTCAAACTAATGGATGTTACAAAAGCATCCCTAACTACCCAATCATTTTACAAATTAAACTATATAATATATATCTTTGAGCTTATAATAAAACTAAAGTACAATTAATTATCTATTAAACTACTTGTCCTTTAGTTTATTGACAGCTTACGCTAATTTTTTTCAATTCGATATGACCCACATTTTCTATACTGTCTCCCTTCTTACTGCTTTAATTTAATCATTCGTTAAACATATTTGAAGTCCACTCTATGCTTTTTTTGGATCGAGTTCTGTGTTTGGTGCTCAATCTATTGCCATAACACACTAAATTTGCTTCGGTTACACCAAAATAATTCTTTATAAAAACAAAAGCACTTATCATAAAAGCACTTCTAATCACACAAAAAACATCAATTGCTAATTGATGAAGACATTCAAAAGTGATTTTAACCCAAATGCAACTATTCATAAAATGATTGAGAGTATGTTTAAATTAAAATATTATAATTCAAAGACACTATGAATCTTGTTGACATGGTGAAAAGTAATTCTACTAGCTGCTAAATCTAGCAAACAAAAAGTGACTTTAGCTTCTGGTAGAGGATTTGGACCAGAATTGGGGGACCAAAAATGAGTGTTTGGAGATATGGGCAAGGTTTTTCACTTCCTATAAATCAAATTGTACAAACCCTCATTGAAAACATGTGTTTTACTTTAATGGAAAAACTATTTCTTCCTTTTTTCAAAAAAATTTTGAACAAGAGATTTGTGTATGGTGAAAGTGCTTTCAATTTGATTTCATGTCGTGATATTGTAGCCACATGATCAATTGTGCTAAGTTGGCACGAAATGTAAGGATTAGGTGGACAAATTCCCATAATTTAAATGTAATTAACAGAACAGCAAAAGAGTAGACGAGAAGCAAACAATAATAACCATATTACAAATTTGATAATTATAAACAATCCTAATGAAAATTTTTTTTCTAAATTAACAAACGCTATATTCCTTAATAACAAATGGGTTAATTAATTTTCTCATCACCATCCAAATTGATGGATACAAACACAAAACAAACACTAAGAACATCATTATTCTCTTTTGCAATGATATTATGCCCTAATTGAAATTAATCAAATCTTTACAACTTGTGTTTAATCAAATCATCAACAAGCATAGTACTCAACAAGTTCTTGCATGGATCCAAGCTGAGTCTCACCACTTTCAAGCATCCACAACAAATGCTCAAACAACACAACTTCACAAGCAACTTCAACTTCGCCATCATCATCAAACCCACCTGATCTTTCAACCAGTTCCTGAAACAGCGGATGGCAGATGATGTCAGCGCTCAAGAAATATCGCCGCCTTGTTTTTCCGACGTAGACTGCATGAACTTGCTCTTCCTTTGAGTTATTATCAGTATCGTGACGATGATGGCGGTCGGAATTATCTGCCACCGTGGCAGATGCAGCTACGGAGCTGTTGCTGCGTGAAAGCTTTGTGAAAGATGGTAATCTTTTCATGGCTGACTTGAGCTTTGTTAGCTTTCCAATTTTCGCCATTGTTGAAGAAACAGAGAACTTCAGAGAAAATAAGAGGGTTTTGGTTTTGGAATGTGAATTGAGAAAGAGAGAAGGAAGCTTCGTGTATATATAGGATTTTGATTTCATGTAAGTTATATTTAAACTTTGATCGATTTAACTTTGAAAGAATACGTTTAGCCCCCAATTATGTGAACTGTGTTTAAATGTTTGCCTCTACAACTTTGATATGATAACATTTAAACCCCTAAATTTCCAACTGTGGCTCTATCCTTTATGTTCATGGCCCACGGGTTTGATATAAACCAGCTAAGACTGAGATATTTAAATGGGCAAAGCAAAACTAGTTGCCCTTCGGTTTGGCTGTTGGTGGGGTGTTTTTTGTTATGCTAGAAAACGATACTTTTGGTTGTGAATTTACATAATTAGCCTTGTCAGTTTTCTATACGTTTGTTCATTAATTATTTGTTTGATGAGGTAATTAAGAGTAACCTCCACATGGTTAAAGATTTGTTGTCTAATTTTCGTTTGGGTCATGGCAGGTGATACCCACGTGAACAAATAGTATCAAAATCATATGATTTGAAATGTTTGTAGAAGATAATTTATATACGAATTACTGTTTATTGTTTGACATTCATGCATTTATGTAGATTCTTGCAAATTTTATATATGTGTGTACTTTCATATATTTATATAAGATAAAACACTTAGGCCAAATATAAAAAAGAAAGGTTAGTATTTATGTTAAAATATATACCAAATTATGCAATCACAACTATTGGAAAATTGAATTAGGTGTCAATAAAGGTAGACAATTGTTTATTAAATATTTTTTAAATTAAGTAGAAATAATAATAATAATAATAATAATAAATGGGCTTCTACTTCTATAAAAAGGGGAAGAAAAATAAAAAAATAATAAATGAAAGTAAAAAGGGTAAATTTGGTGATATAAAGTTAATTTGGTTCGAGTTCTTGTTCACGCATCAATGGCTACAACAACAACAACAACAACAACAGCAACAACAAAACCTGTTGGCTGTTAAGCAATCACTAGTTCCCATGAAGAGAAAACACCAAAACCCATTGGGTTTTATTTGTTTCAATAAAGATTTATGGGAAGAAAAAGTTACAACTTATATACAATACAAACAAGCAATATTACAAGGCATCGTGTATTCAAGTTGTAGGTAGGAAGAATCTTCTTATATATGCGTTACCACTACAACATTTTGTCACTATATATTATGTCGTTTTGTTTCTTTCTTTGGTTGTCGTTTCATGCACGAAGCCCCAACAACAACTCTCTGTTGCTGTAAATTATTAACCTTATCCCAGTATATTGTTCTTATTTTGATATATATATATATACTTAAGAGTTTAATATTAAATATTTATTAGTATAATTTTTATGAAATACAGATGTTCATGTCTAAGAACAATAAAAAGTTTAATATTTTTGTTCGTGATTTGATGTCATATATGATTAAATCATAAGTTGCTTAGTCATTTGGAATGATATTTATTTGGTGGTGTTAACAAGAAAGTTAACTAAGGACCATTTGCTAGCTAGGATTGAGAGATGTGGCGCAATAGGTATAACTGCTAGTTTGGTCCATGTGGTTTTTTTGTTTGTGTCCCAAGCCATGGTCATAAAACCCACAAAAAAATGGAGATAATGTTGTTAATCATACCAATTTTTTGTTAATTATGAATTGAATTAGTCATAACTTAACTTGTAATTAGTAATTATAGCCAAGATACAAGATGCATGCACCCACCAACAAGAATATTTCATATAATCATTAGTTCTAGTAATTTTTTAATGAGAAATAAATATGTAGTTAGTGCAACGTAGGTATACACCTCATAATTTCTCATGGGGCATGAACCCAAATCTCTTGGAGTTGGATTTGCTATGCTCATGGGCTTGCAATTGAAGAAAACCTGTGATTGATAAGGAACTACTAAAATCATTGCTGATATGGGAGATTTATGTCGGGCGTTGCACGAGAGTTATCATGCATCCATCATAGGCGACGAATCATTATTATTTTTTTTTAATATTATAATATTATAATTTATTGGTATTATAATCTAGAGTAAATAATCAAGGACCTATGACAAATTTAAACATATATTACTATAATATTATTCACCAAAATCTACGTTCATAATAGACGATTTCTACTCTACGTTCATAAAATAAAGTCTTTTTTAATAAACTTTTTTTTTTTTAAATAAAAAGAGGAATGAACATTTACTATTAAATTATTATTGAGTATTCACTAGTTATTATTATTATTATTATTACTATTATTATTATTATTATTAATGATAAAATTTGTTAATAAACTTATAATAAATAGCATATATGCTTTTTGAGAACTTCAAAGGGATACAATATCAAACACATAAAATTGTGATTCTAATGTTCCATATAGTGAGAAACAATGTCCCCTTGTTATAAAAAAGTGATAAATCAACTATTATAAAGTACTGGCATCCCCATGTGGTATATTTATCAAAGGATTAGGGTCTAATAAATTTCTATTTTTTATGAGATTAATTCATTTATATTACTTCATCATTGAAAAAGATTGGTTAGTATATCATGTTTTGTTGTGAGATCCAATCCTATCATTGAAATAGGTAGGATTTTAATACCCTCTAATAATTTTTAAAAATTATGGTTTAAATTAATTTTTAAAATTCAAAACTTAATACATATTATTATTAATTACGGGTGATATTTATGTAAATATATTTTTTATGAAGAAATAATTTGTAATAAGGTATAAAAATGGTTTCGAACTTTATCCATCTTATTTTACCAATTATTATTTACAAAAAATATTATTATTAATAATTAAACTTAAAGACATTAATTAATTATTTTATTGCATTCACTCCCTATTTATAATGATTCATCAATATTTTACTAGTTAATAATAAACTATATTAATTTTGATTTCTCATACATATGTCATAGCTATTTAAATAGAATATATTATAATTACTAATTATAAAATAAATGAAGACAGTGAGCTCATAATAATTTATTTTCGTTTATTGATATTAATTCACTCATAATTTGTTCAAAATTTTACAAAATATTTTTCTTTTCAATTAAAGTTCGGTTACATCCCATTCCATATCATAAGCGTTATATTTTTAAACTTTCTTATTCCTAATCTCTATTTAATCAAGTTTTTTAATACGACTAAATTATTTAGTTTAATATACAAAAATATTATCTTAATAATTATAAAATTGAAAATAAAAAATTTTATACCGTCTTTCCTTTATTATGAAAATTAAGAAATTCGAAAATGAAAAAAAATTCAATGATTTAGTATTCATGTAAAAAATTTTAGCCGGAAATATAAAAATAAAATTTACCAGGTGGACATCTGGAGGGCTCCACAATTCCATATAAAAGACACGTGTAAACACAGAACTATTCTACGAGGCTTGTGATTGTTCTGGATTCCTCCAGCTATGTACTGAATCTATCCCGTACCTTCTCTCCTCTGCTTCTTATGCATGCATGGAAAAGACTTTTGCGAACAAATAGAATTCGACTCTGTTATTGCACACAATCCACTGCTAGTTACCCAAGATACGAACTTTCTCGCGTTTTCCCAAGTTTTATGGCACAAATTTCTCCTACTTCTCAAGGTAAGAACTGCCCATGGAAATGACTGATTTACTCTTTGTTTTTTTATTACACTAATAAATTTTCCGGGAACTTCGAGAAATTGATAATCTGGAGATAGTTTTGTGTAACCCGGTAATGATATCAGATAGTTTAGAAAAGAGATTTTGAAATAATGATAAGAAAAGAATGTCTGTTCGAAACCCTTCATAGTTACTCATTTCTTGGGGTAACAAACAAAAAGTGGTCTTCAACTGTGACAAAAATATTATTTTTCAGGTTCTTTAACCTACAATTCTTATTGGGTAGTCACTAATATTCTCAAAAAATAAACAGAACTTAAAATTTGATGCTGTCAATTGGTAAAGCTTCAACCTTTTACTGTTTACCAAGAACAAACGGAAAAAGCAATAAATATTCATTAATCATTATATCAGCTTAAATCGTTGTGTGTAACAGCCATTTTTGGTTCGTTAAAATGAATTCACTGACTTGTATTTAAATATCCCACTTTCTTATTCAATAGACAGAGAGTCAAAAATGAGCCGAGTAGCTCATGATGTCGTAGCAGCAGCGAACCATTTATTTGGTTTGCCTGAAACAATGGAGAAGTTCATTTTCCCTTCAAGATCACATCAAGAGACAAAAAAAGAAAGCAAAGGAGTAAGCAGCATTCCTGTAGACATTTTGGACTCTCCCAAGGAATACATATTCTTCATGGATGTTCCTGGTCTCTCCAAATCTGATATTCGGGTAGTTTTCCCAGAAAAAGATTTGCCGTTTTGTTACGTCTTGTATTACCATGTTTTCCCAACTATGTATGTAAGAAGAATGACTGAATGGTATGCCTGGTAATGCCAATTGTGTGCTCATTGATGATAAATTGTTAATTTGTGCACAAGAAGGTTGCATTTTTATCTTGTTTGAATGGTTTGTTTGTCGATGCCATTTGTATACTCATTGATGATTGGTTAGCAGGTCGCTGTAGAAGATGAGAACACGCTGGTTATCCGAAGTAATGGGAAGAGAAAACGTGAGGACAGTGAAGAGGAAGGATGCAAGTACATCAGACTGGAGAGGAAGGAACCACAGAAGCTGCTGAGAAAGTTCAGGTTGCCGGAAAATGCAAATGTGTCAGTCATCTTAGCCAAATGTGAAAATGGCGTTTTGACAATTGTTATTGAGAAGCTTCCTCCGCCACCAAAGTCTAAGACTGTTGAAGTTCTCTTCTCTTGAAGGGAATTAGTGAACGAGATGTAGAAGTTCATACGTTGAAGCGGGTTCTCTTGAATTTGTGTCACTAAACTAGCTTGAGCAGATTTAGGTGTTAGGGTTTATCTTCTTGCGTAAGTACTGATGGCTTTAAGAATTAATGTAGTGTGTAACATATGTAGTCGTGGAAAATTGTTGTCCAAGTCGAATTCGTTTGTTTTTGGTAAACAGCATATTATAAATTACTGACTTATTTAATTTAATTTTGAAAATCTGTCCAGCTGACATTTAACAACTCAATTGCAAACAATCGTTCGAGCACAAATAGCATGGTAGAAACACGGAAAGCAATTAACATTTTTAACTTAACGAACATCAACCAGTTGTATACAAAATTTTGTGAAGATAACCAAAAAAAAAATTGATGATACAAGGGAAGGAAAGTACAAACATCCCCAATTGTTCCTGAAGCTGGACGAAAGTTGTCTTCATGGAGACTACGAAAAGGTGAGAAAATGACATAACTAGTATGTCAGTTGAACCATTAACGGATGAATTTCACCGGCAGTTCTCTCCACCCAGGTTTCGTAGCAGTGGTTCAATGTCAATGATGAAACCAAACTTGTATGGTGGGATTTACTTGAGCGATTTTCTCTTTTTTCTTGACTTGGATTTTTTCCTTCCAGCGGATACCTTTTCTTTGGGATCATCATCATCCAGCAAGTATTGGTAATCTTCGATGCTGGCAAAGGGTGATGCTCCGTTTTTCCCACCTGCCTTCCTTTTCCGTTTTCTCTGATTGAAACCATCTACACTGTCATCCACATCCCCTATCTCAATTTCTACATCATCATTGCCATCATCACTTCTATCATTATCAGGAATACCATCAAAATCTTCTCCCTCACGGAAGGCATCAATCTCAGCATCACTCCCATCACCGACCAAGGCATCGTCATCTTCATCAGCAACTTTATCCAAATCATCATAGTCATAATCACCATCTGCTTCCAGTGAAAAATCAGCAGAGTCTAACATATTGTCAATCTCTTCATTGTCACTCTCATCACCACCTTCCATTTCATCAACATCAAACAATTCTTGTGCAGCCTCATCCTCTGCTCCTTTCTTCTTCTTTTTCTTTGGTTTCTTCGTGGAGTTCATTTTGTTCATATAAAACTTGTGGAAGACGAGGTCTTCTGGGGACACATCCACCTCAGCCAGTGACAAAATTTCAGGCCCAATTAAGTGATGGTTCATATCAAGCTGGGGAAAGGAAAATGTGTTTCAGCAGTAAAATCTGAAAAGCAAAAAAAAAAAAGGCAATGGCCTGGTATGTACAAATGCAAAATGTGAAGACATAAAAAATATTCTAGATGTATTTAAGCCAACCTTCTTGGCAGGTTCAATTTGAGAACCACCGTGCCATGTAGTTGACTTTGGCTTTTTCTCCATGAACTTGTCCAGAAAAGCAGCAAGTGTTAGATCATTTAACGGGTTTCCATTGTACACAATGTTGGCTCCAGCCAGAAGAGTCCCGGCCATGGTTGAAACAGATGGGTGCACATGTGAAGTAAGCACCATCAACTCCCACCAGCTCGCACGATCAGCATTGCTGTTGATTCATGGACAAAGAATTTAAGTGAAAAAATGAGCATTATCATATAGTATCACCTAAAACTGTGTTAAAACAGTTCAAAGGGAAAGAATAATAGTAAAGAATTACTCAATGAAAAATACCAGTAAGAAGGTTCTCTGTGTCGCGGATTATATCCTCCAGGCAGGAAAGACTTTGAAGATGCATGAGGTTGTTGCGCATCATCACGATGAGATGGTATTTCTGATTTCTGAAGGTCTTTTGAATTGTCTCTGATGATCAGTTCCTCTGATTCATCTTCAACATCTTCTTCAGAATCATATGTTGGAAGCTCATCTTCATCTTCTGAAGAATCGCTGTCCAATTTTGCATCATGAGTGCCATTGACTACTTTGGGTTCATTTTCTTGTTTCTTTGACGCATTGCTCGGTTCATTATCAGTTTCTTCAACAACATCTTCAAAATGTTCAAGATCCTCATCAACTGACTCACTCTGTAGCACCATGTTCCTGCAAGAAGTGGAAAATTTATTAATTAAAAATCAATTAAATTTTAACCAGCCCGTTAATAAAACACATTACAGAGCATATCTTAGTTATGACAAGCCCTACCACAAAGGTGGTCGAGCTTTAAGAACTTCAGAGAGAAGGAAAAGACATCCGCAAGCATACTGAGGTGGTAGTTGAAGCACGACCTGCTCAAGTATTTAAATAGTCAATCTCCACTCAAGTATAGAACACAGAAACTCTAATTATCTCATAATAGACAAGCGAATACAATTCCCTAGTTCATCATGACTAATGCTTCCAAATTACTGAAGACAAATTCTTAAGGAAAAAGAGAGCTCAAAAATACAAAAAGGAATGCAGAACCTTGTGCGAGTTTTCTAAGCATTTGCCAAAGAGAGAGCCATGCAAAAAGAGAAAGAAGGATACTGATAACCTGCAATAAACGCTTTGAAAATGCGGCTACGCGCTTCAAATTTACATCATTCTTCATGGCTCTGAGAAGAAGTCCAATAAACATTTCCACCTGAAAGGAAACCGTGTAAATAGCCCAAAAATTAAACAACATATTTGGAGAGAGATGGATGCTAACTTAACTGCAATTCTCTGCTAAAACAACTGATAATATAAATGATGAGTGAGTACCGAGAATTTTGGGTTGGAAACTTTTGCAGGCAAACGCATGGCAACGTAAATCAAGTGATAAGTGAGATTTAAAATTTCATTGCTACCAAAAGTCAGTAATTACAAAACAATTGGGAAGAAAAGCCTTGCATCCCCTAAAATAGAATCCTACATTTAATTAGTTCTTAAAATGACAATGTCATTACATGGTGCATTATTACAGAAATAGAAAAACCGCCAACTACACTTCACTGTCAAGCTCTCAAATATGACTTTCAACATGTATCACTGTAACGCACTGTCCTCAAACAGAATATATAAATGAACCCTTATGTACTTGCCTTAGAAGAATTCATGGCAGCTGGAAGCAGTAGTTTGGAATACAAGGCACGGTAAAACCGATCACTGACAATCTGATTCTTGGATGAAATTTTGTCAAGAAGCATCAATGCTTGAACTCCTACATTAAAATTTTTTGAATGAACCTGCATAATTGAGGATTTATATTGAAACCATGATAGCAATAATGTTCATCAACGAATTGCTCTACTAAATCACTAGAGAACTTTTGTTGCATTCTAAAAATAATAAAGCAGCTGTAAATCCTTGATTTTACCAGTTTGAAGAGCATTGGTGTTTGGACCTCAATAATGTCATCAGCTTCATTACTCGAAACATAAGGAAAAGCTCGGTTAACTCCCTGTATAGATGATAAGATAAAGAAAGCACAAGTCAGTCTGAAAACTTCTCAAGTAAGATTTCTCAAAGCACTAAATTTGGCATAGCTGCCAAACATCAGAAAAAGCCAATAAGATGATCGATCCAATACAATGTCATTTATATAATAATCTCTGCAGGGAAAGGAATTGATCCATACTGACCGTCAGAAGCGCAGATAAAATCCTCGAATCCAATTCAATGTGAGACTCTGATGAATTTTCTGGTTTACTTTCCTTCAAGAAAGTAGAAAACTTTCTATTTTCTGTTTTCTTGTTCTTATCTATCTTAACACCAGCACCTGCCTCAGCAATTAATACCTGATCATGATAGTAAAGTTTATACGACAATCTTATCCAGTAAGAAGGAAATCTGTTATGTTGTAACTATGCACCCATATCACTATAAAGGATCCTTCCTTAAAAAGGAAAAGAACGGTGTCTACATAGAAGAGATGCAAGAAGTCCCTCAGAAAAGAGACGGTGACCAATAAATTTACTGATACAAAATAAAGATGAAAGTCCAAAATTACCTTGAACAGTGCAAAATACACATCTATCAAACGTTTTGCAACCTTTGATCCATCTCCTTTATGGCTAAGACGTATTTGGCTCAAGAAGTTAACCTACAGAAACAAGAAGATCAATAATCATTGCAAGTTAAACAAAGCCAAAATTAGTTATAGAAAAAAAAAATTAATCTATCAATCAGTTCATAAAAAAGGAAGTGCTGGTAAGTCATGAAAATTTTCACTCTATATAGAAATACCCTCAAGAATAAAAATAGTAAGGATCAGCAAGCATTATCCACATTTACTAGATACTCAATTTGTTTGCAGTATGAATGATTGAACATACAGCATGGTACTTTGCCCGTAATCCCAAATGAGGCCGAAAGAGAAAAGTATCCACTTCATTTATAACAACAGCCTACAAAAACAGACCCTCGATTACAATTATAGTTTGTAAGTCACCGAAAAAATGCCATATTGGAACTTAACACTTGAACATATAAAATAGTTGCTTGATGCCCATTTCAGCCAGCGATTGACTTCTGATGGACATGATCTATAAGAAACTGAACCTCAAGAGAAACTTTTTTTTTTCTTTGGAGCATGAAAAGACAACAAACAATATGCTTGTTTTTCAAATGTCCAAGAAAATGTGGTCACTAAGATATTAGGTAATACATACAAAATGAGAAACAATGAGTGAGTTTACATCTTTCTTCCATCCAATTAAACAGTTAACATGTGTTCTTAAAAAATTACAAAAATTGATGTAATAGCTCACTTAATGGTTAAAGTGGAAAAAGAAATGCAAAACAGTCTATTAAATAGAATTCTCCTTGACAACCAAAACAAAACTCACAAAAATTTTGAAATTAAACAGCTTGGAAATAACTTTTCAACTTTTTACAAATTCTTAATGCCCAAGCAAGGAAGGTCTAATATTTAGCAAGCTTCAAGGTATAATGATTCTGATGCAAACTATCATTCCCACTGGGAATTCACCATTGATGTCTCTATCTAGCATGAAGCTTCAGTTTGTCCAAGTTATGGCTTATAACAGACAGGAAAAAGCAATTGACAAAATAAATACAATGTAGTAGGCCTCAAAAAATATCAAACCGATAGAGAATAAAATTTCATTGTATAGTTTTACCTTCATATTTGGGTGGTCAGACAAAAGGTTTGATAAGTGAAAGTCGGCATTTGATGCACCTTTATTTTGAGGATCTCCAAGCTGTCAGTAATCAGAAAATAAGAACAGATATAAAACCAGTTCCAATAGCTTATGCTACAAGGGCTCACCTTAGTAGGTCTAATTTTAGTATTTGATATATCCGGATGAAGGAAACTTGGAACTTACTTTATTAACTAGTGCAGAAAGCAATCTGTGTTCTTGCTCTGGCTTGCTAGTCAGGAGAGCATAAACAGTCTGAAAGCAAAACCAATAAATGCAATGATTTTATCCAGATATTATCAGGTCAATACGCGCTCACGCGTATATAAGAGATAGACACATGGACAACATGCTTTATAAGACTAACCTTCAATGCCTTAGTTTTTAGCACAGGTAACACATCTCTTGATGCTTCCTCAAGTGCCGAAACAAAACGTTCATACCTGTAATACTTATGTGAATCACATCAGAACTGGTAAGTATCATTCGTAGAATGAATAGATCCCAAATTAGTGTTGTACAAAATGATGCAGGCTTCAGGTTATAAAGAAAATCTAAGGAAAATAGACTCTGATTTACGAAGTGGGGCTGCAATTAGGTAAATTCTTAAAGAATAATGAGTGTCTTCTTAAAACTACGAAGATTTATTTTAGGTTTCTGTTCAGTTTCCGATAAATATACGGATGTTTATTTATCCTCGGGACTATGAAGGCATAAAAGAGATCTCAATCCTCTCTTCCATTCAGCCCCTAAAACAGCAACATCACACTTCAGCCATTCAATTCCCATTTAATTCTAGGACGAGGAAAACAAATTGTTAACTCTTCATACAAAGTAGAACCATCTTAATGTTGCTACTTGTTCATAAAATAAAAAGAAATATATAAAACAAATGCATGTATATCTATGCAGAAGCAACGAATTTTCGTTAGTGCAGATTGTGAAAATAAGACACAAAAGACTTGTTCTTGAAAAAAACTCAGCAATACAAGCGGTGGATAGTAGCGCAAAAGGAAAGAAAGAGATTTTGAATATACCTCTTCTTCAGGCATTCCTCGTAATACCAAAAAAGTAAAAGGGAATAACCATCTTTTGTCTGTGGGAGATTATTAAGCGGCCGCTGTATAAGAGTCTTCAACTTACGATCGGGTAATAAACTGCAAAACATATGCATGAATCATAAATAAATGCACCACCAAATCAGGTAACTAATTTAATATGCAAAATAGAGGCGCAAGCATAAGTAGTTAAGCCAGTGAAATCCAAACTAAGACAGAAGCAGATTTTCTAATTAGAATCTGATATGTTCTCAAACACTTATCACCATTTTCAATCATGAGGAATTATAAAATAAACCAACGTCACACAAAATAATATTGAGCGCATTTGACACACAAAAGTCCTAAACTCTCAGGAGGCCACCAGAAAACAATAACTGCTCACTTATTTCCTGAGTTGAAGGATGAATTCAGAGAGATGGGGATTACTGACCTTGAAACAAAGAGTTCTTTCAATGCTTCAAACCCACTTAATGCATGTCGCTTTCCCACTTTTGAGAAAACCATTCCTGCAACAAACAACCAATAGTAAAATCAACTCAAGGATTCAAACACCAAAAAATTTATTAAACAGGGAATAGAGACTCCAGAAACTTCCTAATTTTGCAATAATACATATTAAGTATCAATATCAATGCTATGCAATTTCAAAGTCATGCAAAGAGGAATTACTTTTCTTCCGGACAAGAGCCAAATGTCTGACCCATAAATTCACAAAAACATCAAATTGTTCTTATAGAATTAAAAATGTCCAAGGAAACTCAACGTACATTATCGGCCACATAAAGTCATAAATCCACCAAACTCAGCAAACCCAACAACCAAAGCTCCGTCAAAATTCTATAGAAAAAAGGAAGAAAGAAAGAAAGAAAACACATACCCAAAAGTGCATCAAGCGACCGCAAATTGGCCACAGGATTATCCCCAACCATAACACTAAAAGCAGACACCTTATCAGCAGCAGTCCCGGACCTCTGCGTGGCAACCAACATCTTAATATCCCCATTTTGACCCCTCGAGCCCTCATAATCACTCGCATACTGCCATAACAGCCTTTCTCCCAACTTTCTCTTCTCCTCCACATCTTTCAATTCCATCACTCTTTTGCTATTATTACTCTTCTCTTCACTGCCAAGTACTTTGTCCTCCAATTCTTTAGCATCAACATACCAAACTCCAAGATTGCTAGCTTTCACTAATGGAACCTTTGGCAATTTCCTAAACTTATCGTGATTGCCACTGCCATCTCTGTGAAATGTCAAAACCAGTGGCTTCGGAACTGGTTTTGAGTTAGGTGTTTCCAACTTCTTCCCCGATTCTTGCTGAAAATAAATTTTTTCACTGTCGTTATGCTTCTGTGCCTTTTCGTAAAGCTTTGATTTTTTATTGCTTCTGTTGAAATTCGTACCATTTGGCTCCTGGAAATTTCTGGGTTCCTGTTGAAAGTCGGGTTTTTCATTGTTTTTTGAGTTCTGAGTGTTGTTTTTGGCGGATTTTTTATGGGTTCGAATTGAGCCAGTTTTGCGGAAATCAGAATCGTTGAAGCCGGTAGAAGCAACAGAAGACAAACCTAACGAGGAAGCAAATGAAGCTATGTCCGTTTTCAAGAGCTCTATGTCTTCTTTGTCTTTGGTTTTCGAAGGTTTTGAATCAGGCATTGTCACGTACGGAGAGACGATCCAGCGTGCACAGAGGAAGAGTGCTTCAAGGAAAGGTTAAAGGTTTTAGCTTTTAGGGTTCTACATAGAACTGTGCATCAAAGGACTGAAAACGGCAACATTTATGTAAACCCTACTCCACAAATAATAATAAAATACTTATTTAAATATCATTAGTCACTAGATATATAATTTGAAAAAAAAAAAAAATACATAATTTAAAAATAATTTTTTATATATTTGAATTTATTTAATATATACATTTTTATTCTTAAAAGATTGTGTATTCTTTTCCCTTTTTTACTTTATTATCTTAAGTTAATTTAATTTGAAACATATTTATATATTCACGGGGAAGAGATTTCCATCTATTTACACCAAACTAATTTTAATAAAAATTAATCTAAGATTTATAAAAAAAATTATTTTATGTGATAAATTTAATATTAATGTTATTATATGTAATAGATATAATAAAAAAAAAACTATGAAATGTACTTTTAAATGATTTATTTGTACTCAAATATCTTTCTAAACACTAATTTATTTTGTACATAAAATTTTTATAAATATCTAAAAATATATTTTGATCGTGAGTCTATTTATATTATTTTCTTATATACCTATAAAATATTTATAGCAACATTTAGCTCACCGTATTATATACAAATAAAAACAAAATTCACAAGTCGTGAAAAATAAAAATCAAAGTACACATAATCAATTTGAATACCAAATAATTTTTAAATTATAAAAAATAACTTTTTAAAATTAATATTAAAAAAATAGCTTCTGACCTTTTGAATATTTTTAAATATTAATTTCTTTCTACACAAGTTAATTATTAAAAAAAAAAACTTAAAAGCTTACTGTTTAAACGGGTATTAATAATAATAATCTTTTAATACGATAAATTAGACCATATTTATTTTTGCTTCTTAATATTTAATTATTTGAATTTATGTATTATAAACAATTTTTTTTTTTTTTTTGTGCTTTACTTAATTAATATTCTTTTCATCATCCATAAATCCCATTGGCAGAATATACTACAATACAGAGCATATCTAAATCAAAACAAGCCTACTTCCCACAAAGAGAAGGAAGGAAAAGGCAACACCAATTCATAAAACTGATTGATATGCAACCATAAGCAATTCTATAAAATAAAGCAAGAGATACATGTACTAATATTGAGCACATTTTACACAAAAAAGCCCTTCAATTCTCATCAAATGTCAATATTAATAGAAATTTATATTATATTAGTTTTTAAAATAGTAATAAAAATTTATATTACAAATATTGCTGTCATAAAATTTTAAATCAAAATAGAAGTTTTGAGAGTAAATTTTTTAGATGTAAATACACCCACCATGGCTATTATTTATAATTAGCAAAATTGGATTCTTATTTTTTTTTTCCAGCAAAATAAAGGAAATAAAATATTAATACTCTAAATTTTAATACAGTGTGGCCCAGCCCAAATGATTTTAAAAGTACAGTAATTCATGGGCCGGTTCTCATCCAAAATGGGTTTTACCTACCCGTTTTATAAGAAGGAAAACCCTAGCCGTTCCTCCCAAGTCTCACTATAAATTTATGACATTATCTTTTTCTAGTCCTCTTGTTCCTTCTTCTTGTTACTGGGGCAGACTTACATCTTAACTTCCTCGGAATATCGAAGCTGCAAAGAAAATGGCAAGTGGAACTACTGCTCCGAGACAACTCTCTCAAAAAGAGGCTGACATTCAAATGATGTTGGCTGCTGAAGTGCATCTGGGAACCAAGAACTGTGATTTTCAGATGGAACGCTACGTTTTCAAACGTAGAAACGATGGTATATTTCTTCAAAATCTGTCTTCCCTTTGTTTTATATTTAGATCTTTTTTGGGTTTATGTTATTTTTTTATCCGCTAAATTTTTTAGTTAATTTTTTTATAGTCATGTGATTTTTTACCTAGATGAGATAGTTCGAGTTCTGGTTATATAACTCTATGTCGTTTGGAATTTGCATTCTGTGATTATTTTATTGTTTTTTGTTTTGATGATGAAGAAATAATAATTATGCTTAATTGTGAGTGAATTAGTGTTCTGAATGTATGTGAATGCTGAAAAGCTCGGATATGATATCATTAAATATATACTTATGATTTTCGTTTTGTGGGAATTTTTGAATAGAAACAACTGATGGTGTTGTTTTGTGTTTTATGATTTGTGACGGCCAAAAGCTCCATGGGATGGGATTAGTTACTGCTATAAGATGATTCTGTGAAATTGGAATTTAATTGATTATCGTTGTGATGGCATAAGTTTTTTGGAAATGCTACAGTTAATGGAATGAATTGAAGATCTCTATTTCTTTTAAGGTGATGATTAAGTATTAATTATCTTAACTATGAATTTGTATGTTTTGTAAGCGCATGTGAGTGCCGAAAAGTTATATTTTGTCCAGTAGAATTGTTTGTAGCATTAAATTTTCTCTTTCGATTTTGATGTTGTGGAAGTTAAGGAGTAGAATAGAAAATGGCAGTGTTTTGTACTATTGTTGTGGCCACAAGGATCTTGGAAAATAAAGTATTAAGAAGCCAGTGATGATTATGATTTTGTGAAATTGGCAACAATTAGGTCCATTTTCATCAAAAAGTTAAAACTTGGTCCAAGTAGTTGTTGATGAACTTCTTGTTTTTTAGTTGTGCACTTTGTGCATGACATTCTCAGTTGCCACATCTGTTTTATGTAGGTATTTATATCATTAATCTGGGGAAGACCTGGGAGAAGTTGTGGATGGCAGCCAGGGTCATTGTGGCTATTGAAAACCCTCAGGACATTATTGTCCAGTCAGCTAGGCCCTATGGTCAGCGAGCTGTTTTGAAATTTGCCCAGTATACTGGTGCTCACGCCATTGCTGGAAGGCACACTCCTGGCACCTTTACTAATCAACTGCAAACTTCCTTCAGTGAGCCACGCCTTCTGATCCTTACTGATCCAAGAACTGATCATCAGGTACACATTTGTCTGCTTTGTTATATCATTCTTTTTTGATACCTTTTATTTAGTGTTTTCTCTATGCTGATTAATCATATAATAATATAATGTTTTTACAGCCTATTAAGGAAGCAGCTCTTGGGAACATTCCCACCATTGCATTTTGCGACACTGACTCGCCCATGCGATATGTTGATATTGGCATTCCTGCCAACAACAAGGGCAAGCACAGCATTGGCTGTCTCTTTTGGCTTTTGGCAAGGATGGTTCTTCAGATGCGTGGCACTATTCGTCCTGGCCACAAGTGGGAGGTTATGGTAAGTAAATGTTATTTGCTGATCATGACATGCCTCTTGAATCGAAATTTAAATTATATCAAGAACACGAAATATTTTTTCTAATTCCAATCCATATTTCCTTTGTACAGGTTGATTTGTTCTTCTACAGGGAACCTGAGGAGGCCAAGCAAGCCGAGGAAGAAGAAGCAAGCGCAGCAGTTGATTATGCAAATGTGGCTCCTGACTATTCCATGAATCTCAGCAGTGATCAATGGCCTTCACAAATTGCTGATGCTCAGTGGCCTGGTGAAGTTCAGAAGCCCATTGCCGCTGTTCCTGGTTCCTACCTCCCAGAAGGTTCAATACTGTCTCTTGCTTGTAGTGCTTCAAAAGTCTGTTTAATTCCATTTTATTGAAGCTCGTGCATTCTTCATTGTGCAGTTCCTTTAGCTGGAGGAGATGGATGGGATGCAGTGCCCGCACCACAAATGGCTACTATCCCACCACCTGATGTTCCTGCCCCTCAACCTACCGGCTGGGAATAAGCATATAATTGCTGGAGGATAAATTTTGAACCTGCTTTTTTGCACATTTGTGCCTTAGTTTTGTACTTGTTCTCTTTTCATGTCTGGCAAAGAATATTTTTCTTTTTTCTTTTTTTTATTGTGGCACAGTTTAGTTCTATACATGGAGAATTAGGTTTTTTTATGGATGATGATGATGATGGTATCTGAAGTACTCGTATTTTGTGAAATTATATTATTATCCTGGAATTACCTAAGTCTTTCTGTGTAAACGATTTGTTGTCATTTGCCAGCTCTGAAGAACTAAGAATATAATATCCATACCTTAAAATTCAAACTTTCTCTAGAGCCACTCCTCGGAGTCCTTGAATGCTTAGGCTTTATGGAATTCATCAATTCTTCTAAGGAAAGATACCAAATTCGAATCAAACATTACCGGAATTGAATTGGCGGAAGCAAGCCCGTTGCTCATAGAATGGTTATTAAACCGTTGAATAGATGCAAACGTTGGCACTCCGGCCGGACTTGGGCTAGGTTGATTTTGGATGGAAGTGCACTTTGAATCAAATATTTGTGTGGATAAGAAAGTTTCAATATCTGAATTGTGTATTTTAATTTTTTTAATATACCTTTATTTACATATCAAGCTAAATACAACACATGGAGGGGAAAATTGTGCCCTTCCTCTTGCAAGCATAACATGCGTAACATATTGCGTTGCCCCGTGATATTGAAGGATAACAAATTTATGAATCAAGGGGAAGAAAGTACGAACACCTGAAACTGTTAATATGGAGCTGCAAATTGAAGAATTATAAACTATTTACAAGATTGGAAACTCTTTTCTAGTTAGCGAGAGCTCAAAACGAATTTAGCTAGTATGGATATTTACCCTTTGTGCATTCTTTAGAACAGTTAAATAATATGCTACTATGAGCAGTCGGATGATACAAAGAATTAAAGCCAAAATTGTTTCGCCTCTGGTCAATCTATTCCTTCCTGCTTATTTTTCTGTACGGAAAACCACGTCCTTCGGATGGGTTCTTGACTCAGATGGAGGAAAAATTATATCATAGATAAACTTGCAAAGCTATGAATGTCAACGAAACAGCAAATCTCCATGTGTCACCCACTGACCAAAGCTTTGATTATATTCCAACATCGCATTGTTGATAGGAAGCTCTGTGCCAGGTTTTTCCCTTAACTAGAAAAGGTAGATTGGTATCAATAATTTGTGTTGATGAACAGGCATATGCATTAAATCAAACACTTCTGCCAATATGAAAGATGTGAAATGTAAATACTGACCTTTAGGTTGGATCCAAAATCACTGGCAAGTGACCTGCAGACAAGAATTCTAGTAGATGATTGGACAACCACAGTTGAATGAAATGTTTCATGAAAATGAACAAGTCAGGGTTAATTGAAAAGCTACCTGTCATATATATCTTCTTCACACGAATTTCCAGATGAAGAAAGCCAGTCTAAATCAAGAAAATTTGTAAAGTTACATGCATCCCCGTGTTCATCAAAGCAGCTCTGATCAACCTCAACATATTGGTCCCCTTCAATATCTGTAAAAAGCTTCTGGCAAGGTGTTGAGGATGCGTACCTAAACTGACAGGCAACTTTATCAGTCAAAGAGAGAGAGAATTGCATTCTAAGCATTTCTTTATGTTCAAATTTCGTAAGGGAATTTTGTTTAAGCTGACCTGGGAAATGACATAACACTTTCACAAGTTGAGATTTCTGGAGAGGACTCAGAAAGACCTTTGTTACCTACATTCTCTTTTTCTAACAAAGGCTGATTGTGCTGCACTATTGCAGCCATCATACACGATTCATGTTCACAGAGAATATTCCCATCAGAAAGAGATCTCTTGAAAGTTGGCCTGTACATAATTGAAAACAGTTTTATGAATCATATTTTTGGAATCAACTTAGATGTGTCTCAAAAAGACAATGATATAGTACTTTGCATTCTCATTAACATTCAGATCATAAACTCCAATACTGTGATGCTGATCAGAATCCAATTCCCACAAAGCCGGTTTGCCTTGTTGCGGCTGAAAGTGGCCAAGGAACCTGCTCAAATATCATGTCAAATGTACATTAGAGAGGCTTGTTACAGCAATGCCTATGCTAGTATCATCAGATACTACTTGAAGAAATGAAATTGCAGATAACTTACACATTAATTGCATTTTGCTTCTCAGCATCAGCATAGGTGTTACTGTAGTAACGTTGTAGAGTTCTTAAAAACTCCTGAGACTGGATGGTTGCTTTCCATTGACCTCTCCTTTCACAAAATATCTGTTTAGAATCAAATTGAAAAAAAAAAGATCAGCTTTCTTGGAACCTTGTCAAGACATACAAAAGCAAAACAGTACAAATATTATCCTAAACTGAATACAAATTACCTTATTATGAGCTGCAGATCCACCATATTGTAGAGCAAGAGTGTCACCCATTGTTTCATAAATACCCATTAACTCTTTAGCCAAATGGCTATCTAGACCAATATTTGGAGCTTTGATAAGTCCTAATGTTTGTAGCTGATGTCCGAGTGCCACCAATCCATAGGCATACTGTGCCACGTTTGTGCGATCTAAACAATCAATGCAATTGGTCCTTAGCACACCTTTTTGCAGCTTCGGTGGCTTGGCATAGAAATTTTCGCTCACTTCATGGTTGCAACTACTTGCTTCTGCGTCAACGTTCTGAGCATCCTTATTTCTATGGGAAAGATTCTCAAGAGGGTTGTCTTTTTCACTTCTTCTGCATTGCATTTGTGATGCCACAACATTGATTTGAACAGCTAGAGAGAATGTTAAGCAAAAAAATATGATGTAGCTTAAAGAAAGGCAGAAATCAATAGCAATCTGATATAAACTTACTCGATGCACGAAAAACTCAACAATGCATCAGGTCTTCCTTTCGGTTCCAATTGACAATAAAAGATGCCAGTTAAGCTTAATGCATATGCACCAACTGTGCCTAGAAGTGACAATGCATTTGTTGCTCTGGTAGAAGAACAATCAAGATTTATTCATGTAAATAACCATTCAACTTACTGAAAATGCAAAATATTTTGTGTTAGCATGAGGAAGCCATTGTACTTGTACTTTTTAGAATGTTTCTGGAGATCATAGTTAAGGAATCTTAGGCGATTCTCCTTGTCCAAATCTTTATTAATTAATCGAATAGCATTTGCAAACTCTGCACGAAGAATGGTTTCTCGAGGCTTCTTCTCACGGGTCTGTCAATCATCATCATACCAGCAAAAAGAATATGATGAATAAAGAACACATCAGAACTGAATTCAGATAGAAAAATGCTGCAACACAATACTCATATGCAAACAGAATTATCTAATGACAGGGGAAAACTTACCTTAATCAAATTCAGAACTATGACAGGATTTCCATATCTCTTTACAAGATTCTCAAAATGAAGTCTTGTGGCCTGGTAATTTTGATCCTTCTTTGATACTGTATTAAAAAAAGAAAAGAAAAATAGGCAAAATTTTAATCAAATTTGCATTTTGAGAGCAGTGAGATTGGTTTGCCCAATGCTTACATCTAATGTCAGGTTTAATATTCATCCAGGAAGTCTCCTGAGACCAGAAAAGGGGGATTGATCCCCGGATCTGCACAACAGAACTTATCTGCATCGGACATCCCTCAGGAACATCTTCAATTACTATCTGTTCTGTCTCAACATCATTAGCTACTCTACCCTTATCATTCACACCACGTTTCAAATATCTGTGTAATAAAAGAGAATCAAAGTGAGGATCATGTCAGCCTCAAGATAAGCCAGAAGAAGAGCAAAGACAAAATATCACATAGAAGTAGATTCTGCATCCTAAAAATTCAAATATATTGTAGAAATTTGGGATTTCCAAGAGGAACAAATACAAATGTCAACATGGAATCAGTCCTTCAACTGATAACTTCTAAGCAATTAGATTTGATCTAACACTTATTATTGGTAACCAAAAAAATATATACTGCACCTCGTGCCAGCATAATGCCGTGACCGTCTGGCAATAAGAGTAAACTTGAAGTCCCTACCAGCTACTGAAAAGTTAACCTGAAATAACAAAGCATGAATCAGTAACTATCATATCAAACATT
>JAWDEX010000011.1:255335-295128 GCA_035221805.1 Trichilia hirta | reverse complement strand
TTACAATATTCCATAAATATGTAGATATTTAAATGAAATTTAAAATTAATTTGTAATTTTTAAAAATCAAGGGACTTGAATAATATTTTACACTTGGGCCTAAATAATATTATTCAAAAACTTGAATGATATTTTACAATTTAAGGTCCCTATAATATTTATCATAAAATTATAAAACAAACTAAAACTTTCCCAGTTTCAACTCCCCTCTTCAATTTTCTCGTTCTCTCTCTCGAATTGGCCAATCAACAAAAAATTAAAGGCGTTTGATTTCTCTTCACATTATTAGTATTGCACTTTATCAAAGAATCACTAAATATTAGTGATTATAAATTAAATGTATTTAATTTACAAAAAATTTAAATACCTGATAAAATTATTATTTTCACTGCGTTCTGTAATATGTATGTAATCACACATACATCAATTTTAACTTAACACTGTTAAATTTTTCATTAAATAAATAAAGTCAATTTTCATTGATCTTTTCATGTGTTTAGTTTTCAACTCCTTCTATACTTCATAATGGATATTTTTGCTCTTGATAAAAATACGAGCAAATTAACCCACAAGCTTTTATATTTAACCTTGCCTAGTCTCTGTCGTTGATATATGGAGAAAGTTTCACAGTATGGAAAAAAACTTGCTTGGTAAGTAGTGGTGGTATTGATAAGAGTTATTATTTCCTACATCAAATAGTAAATCCGCCAAGATGAATAAAGCGGCATGTTTTTCAGGCAATGATCCATGAACATGTCCTGAAACGATAAGGATTAAGAAAATAACATTCATTTTCATTTGTACTGGAATTCGGCATTTGTTTTCATTCTTCAGCGGGCCTAGGCTTGAAGCCAGAAAACAAGAGTTCAAATCTTCATACATCATATAATAATGTATAAAAGATGCAACATTACTTATTTCAACATCATTTATTCAATGACTCTGTATAGATTCAAATGCTTTCATCTCAAATAATGTCTCGAGATTGTAAGGTCCTGTGACATCTGGAGTTCCGCTCCACATTGATTCTGCAAATTGCTTGTTTGCCTTTTCTGTCGGATGAACAAAGTCAAAGTAAACATATTCATCAGGATTTTCACATAATTGATAGTTTTTGACTCCTGATTTCTCCTCACCACAGGTTGGTAGTCCTCTAAACGGACCACTACCACAACATGCAGACTTTGAATCTTTGAAACCTTCAATCACCAAAGGAATTAAACATCAAATTCTTCATCACAATTAATAGAAATTAATTAATCGCATAGATTAATATGGCATACCGTATTTAGAAGGGTTAGTGATTCTTTCCATTTCGGAATTGTAGAGATCGTGGTTTGCATATTTGAATCCTTCCAATTGGCTTTCCATCTCTTGGAGAACTTTAGAAAGCGCTTTATTGTGTAGTTTGGTTAGCTCCGAAGCATCCTTCTGGCAGGAAACAGCACTTTCTGCAGGTACAAGTGCTCTCAAGGCCGGAATACAACCCAAAGGAAACAAGTTCAGAAATCCAAATTTCCTTCCTCCTTTCTTATATATTTCCTGAAACAGTCACAGACATAAGTTATTAAAACTTCAATACCTTTAATAATTGAATTGATCAATAATAGATATGACAGAGAATGTTATAATTACTTGAATCATAGTAGTCAGGTTTCCAATCACCATTGCTACATATTCTTTCCTGGAGTCATCTGAGTGAAGCACACTTGAGTTTGTGAATACAGGCAAAAGGTAATCGTTGGTTCCAATGCTAAATAGGTATACAGCTTTGGTTATCAAGGTTTTGGTTCTCTGATCACCAAGTTTCTGCTTCAACCTCTTCTCCACAAGCTTGAAATAACTTAGCTGGGTGCGAAGGTCTATCACCTATAATTTAGAGAGAAAAATGGTTATGATGAAAAGATAGATAGGTAATTACACCAATTCTCGAAGCTTAATCAGCAACATCACATACATATCCTTGATTCGTTTCGACTAGAGCACCAGCCCCCGCAGATGCAAAGTTTACACCGAAAGTAAATTCGCGTTTTGTGGCTGGTAAAAAGATTGGAATCAATGGTAACTTCGCATACTCAGCTACAAAAGTTTTACAAAAGTAAATTAAATTACAGTAATTCATCTGCTGAACTCCAGATCCTAGATTTTATTGTACGCATACCTATAAAATCTGAAATTAGCCGACCATCTGAAAATCTGCCGCTAGGATATTTGAAGAAGGTTTCACCATATGGAAAGAAATCTGCCCGGGAATTGGTGGTGTTGATATATTTATTATTTCCAGCATCAAATAATGAATCCCCAAAGATGAATAATGCAGCATGTTTTTCGGTCAATGATCGATGACCGTGTCCTTGGATTAGAAGGCTTGAGAAAATAACCAAGAAACAGATCATTAGTAAATCTAATCTTGCCATGTTTATATTCTTTCACTGTTTTATGCTTCTTTGCTTGATTTCCACGGTTACCACGGTTTCCTGTACTTTAAAGAAGAAATGGCCTTTGGTCATCAAGTTGACTAAGAGGGTTATTTGACAATCTGACTATTATTTTGGAAACTTCTGGGCATCAACGTATGTTCATAATTGAGGATGGCAATCTTATTATTAATAGTTGTTAATGTTATAAAATACATTAGTTTTTACTTATATAAATAAAAATATGAATATATCAAAGAAGTCCAAACTGTTTCATTTATTGCTGCTCCAATAATGTCTTGAGAACGTAGACCCGGTCAAATTTGGCGTGCCGCTCCACATTAATTCCGAAATTGAAGGGTGAGAAATATCAAAGACGTAAGCCGTAATCTTTGAACCCCGATGTTTTCCCCGCACCCGGAACTTGGCGTCTCTCTTAACTGGCCGCATCCACAACGCGCGATTGTCTCGAAACCTTTAATCCAACACATTTACAAATACATAGAAGCCAAATCCCCCAGTTATTCATCCTATCACAAACGGGATTTCACTTAGAAAGAAACACGTCTTTTGCAAATTGCAATTAGGTTTGCGGCTGCAGAAATAGGCATTGCATTGGACATTAATACATTATCATTTAAGCAGTAATATTATATTATTTTATTAAAAAAAAAATCATAGATATAGCCCAAAATTTAAACCTAAATCCCTGGTAGCTCTTTATCATAGTTCTCCAATTACACGCAAAAATTTATAATTTAAGTTTTTTTTGCTCTGGTTTTGAAGAATAATGTCGTTAATATTGAAATTACTGTCGTCTGTCTTTATGGTTTGTCTATGTTAAATTAAGCTTAATCAATTGATCAGGGTTTTGGACAGGTCATGCAATATATTTTCGTGATCGATCAAAATGTGCAAAATTTTGATTAAGACGTGCATTTGGTCTTATCTGATTCTAATTACGTACTGAAACTTCTTGCAGCTTCAGGGGAACAATTGTAAGTAATCTTGCCGTTAAAAGTAAACTAGAGAGCTTGGTTTAACATTGTCACTGGATTAATTAATATAAATTAGGATTCTTTCCTTCAAATAAAACTTTATATCATCTTATTTGTTTATATCCACACAATTACTTGGCTTAAATCCAAAAGATAGTAGAAATGCAGAGCCTGAGAAAAATTGATTAACCAACAGGGGGTGGACTTTCACGAACCAATAACTTGGATTAGATAAAATGTCGTAGAAACAATGCATAATAGCATTCGCTTGCTATGATGCAGAAGTGGTTACTCATCAAGATCCGTTTGAGTTAGGTACTTCATTGAACATTCTTCTATATATAATCATTCTTATCCTCTCTCTCAAGCTAGCCTCCTTTGCTATAGCCTATAACGAATGTTTGGTTTTTCTAAACTAATGCACAATTAGTTGCTGTTACTCACGAAGCAGAATCTTAGAATATATATGAAGGTATATAAGTGTATATTATTTTATATTATTACGTTGAATCTTCCGCATCTCTGCCGTTGCCGTCTTTTGCCGCAGGACAAGACCCGGCTTTCACTGTACGTACTGGACTTAATCCTGCCATCCACAGCTCCATTCCTGTGGTTACATTCAATCCTGAGGACTTCAAAGATGGCCTGGAATGAGCGGTTTGCTTGTCTGAGCTTTTCCGGGAAGAAAATGCTAGACTTTTGCCGAAATGTAACCATGATTTTCGTGTTGATTGCATTGACATTGGCTCCAAATTCACTCCACTTGCCCACTATGTAGGATTCCAGTTGATCTTCAGCGAATGGATTCCATGTTACTTAATCAGTTCTGGAAGTTTGTAAAACGGTGGTGATAACCTCAATGACTATTGAACTATTTTTTCTTACTGATACATTATTATTGTATCAGATGTTGATTGTAAGAATTATTTTTTGCTGGGTTCTTTAGAGTCAGTTGTTCTATCCTTCACTGATTTATTTGCAGGTTACGTTGATCCCATTCTTGACTCTTCCCTTTGAAACAGATGCTTATTTATTCTTGAGCTACTTAGGACAATTGTATTCTGATGTTAACTTTACATTCATAAAGTTAGTTATGGTATTCTAATGTTAACTTTAGATTCATAAAGTCATTTATCTTATTTCTTTTTGTTTCTTGACTTCTAATAAATCTCCCAGTAGGATATTTGAAGAAGGTTTCACTATAAAGCAAGAAATTTGCCCAGTAAGTGGTGGTGGTGGTGATATAATTATTATTTCCTGCATCAAATAGCGAATCTCAAAAGATGAATAAAGGAGCATGTTTGTCGGGCAAAGATCGATGACCATACGTGGAGTAAGAAGGATTAAGAAAATAACCAAGAAACAGATCGTTAGTAAATCTAATCTTCCCGTGTTTATACTCTTTCACTTGATGCTTTATACTCCGCTTGATTTGCATTGGTGATGCTCTTTACTTGAGGGAGAAGAAATGCAATGAAATTCCAGGCGAGTTCTCCAATGTTCGAAAAAAATAAAGCATATGATAAAATATAAGGCTTGATAAATATTTAAATTTGACTACAATATTATACGAGAATTTAGGTTGATAATCTGATTAATCTTCTCATGCAGATAAGTTCAAACTTCTGGGCAGCAAGATGCTCATATCCTGTTTCAATGTGTGTATACGTTAAATCAATCATATCCTGTTTCCTTGAAAGTCCATCCCCTGTTGGTTAACCAATTTTTGTCATATTTTAATCCTATATATGGGACTTTATATGGGACTTTAATCCTAGGGAAGAACGAGTCATATTTTAGTCACACAGTTGATTTTAATAAATACACTTTCCAAAAATACATACTGAATTAGATTAGGAATTATTTAAGAATACCAGAGAAATGAGGAAAGTTTGCATGAAACAGAAAACAAATAGAAAACGGTCAGAAAATTGTCAGGATGAAAATGGAACTTAAGCAGAAGGTGCAGATTTAACTAATCTTAAATAGGGAAAATAGCTTTCAGAGGGAATTTTCTCAATCTTTAATGATTTCCAGTATTATGACAGTTCCCACTCTTCAGAAAATGAAGTTATGGGATATAATAAATGGCATTTATTATTTATGTTCATCAGAAACTAAATTAGTGTCAACTAAATTACACATTTTACATTCTGGATGGAAAATGTAGAACAATGTCAGCTATATTACACTTAATCCCTGAACTTAAAAACATGGATTTTACTCAACTCAAAGATTGCGCAGATATCTGAAAGAGCACTTTGACTAAGGCCATCGTCTTTGTCTCCCTGGCTAACAAGTTTCTCAAGCTCTCCCTATGGAAGCAAGACCTGTAGATATAGAGGAGATACATATCAAACATTTACTATGGTAAAATGAGAGCATAGCATAAACAACTGGAAGTGTAGAAATATACTAAAATCAGTTTTAAAGATAAAAGAAATAAGAATAGCGCAGAAATAACTATAACAACAGCACAGAAGGAGATTTTTTAACTACTAAGAATAATATGAGATATTTATGTTGAAATTATTTTAATTTCAATGCCATTGCTGAACTTAAATTTCCAAACTCAATAACGATATCAAAGTCAAAAGATGAACAAAATCATCTGTTTGTGGACATTTAGCAAAGATATTTCAGTTAACGCTCTACCCTTCAACAGAATGCTCTGCGAGACTAATAAGAATTAACAATCAACATATTGCTATAGTAATTTTCATGAGTCTCAGACCAACATAAATGAACTTACCGTTGGAGAAACATGTAAATTGCTGGTTTCTTGCTCAGAGTTCTTATCCTTAGCTTCAGTCTTCAGATTAGAAGCAGCAGAGTTCTGGGCGTATGAATGATCCAAGACTAACTGAAAGAGTTTCTCACTTCCCTGAAATAATAAAGTAACTATATAACGGAAAAGGATAGATGAGGAACCTGGTTCACACCAGGTATAAATGGAGGGGGGGTTGGCAAAACCAACAACAACATGAAAATAAATAAATAGTGCTATCAATTTAATGTCATAGCTAGCTTTGAACTACATCTTTGACATATATAGCACGTAAATATATTTAATTCCGATAATTGTCTTCACAAGTCAAACCAAAGTTTCAGTCATGCCCAGAATGTCTGGCACACCTGGAGAGCTCGCCAATGTGAGTACATGCGATATAAGATCCAAAAGAATGGGACATTAGGTAAAGGCAAAACCTATAAAACAAACAGAACATGTAAGAATGTGGAAGACAGTGCATTAATAATATGCAAAATAAGAATGCATAGATTTGTTTATACATTTTCTTCTGGTGAAATGCTTCATTTTCTTTTAATCCCTTCCCCCACTCTGTTCTCATTGTAATTTGAACACAAAATCTCATGTAAAACAAAAGAGGTTATAAACTAGCTTAGTTGGTAACCAAAAGTCAAAATTTTCAATTCAACACATAAACTCCGCAACTAACACATACTTACAGAAAATGCAAATGTCAATGGAAGCAAGGAAACTGAACCATATAAGTATTTCTTGCGGATAATGGTGCCCCTGACAATCAGAAAGTACTATATCTGAGATAAATGTTGCTGATCTGCATAATACTAATACAGTCTAAACAATCATTACATATAACTTCAAGCTTAAACCAGAAAAGAAAAAACAAAAACAAAAATTTTAGTACTGAAGTGATCTATTGGCTATCAATTGTCAGGCTCTAGGTAAGAGAAACCATTTGAAAAGTTCCAGATGTCAATTTCAAAACATAAAGTGTGGAACTCGCTATATTTATTTGCATTCATATTTTTTATATCATTCCCATACGGACAAAGGTGACCCCTGAAAATATTGGCAATACAGATAACAGTTATGTCTATGCATCACATACTCCATCTTCTTTTTCTCTATATCTTACTCAAATTGAAGTCATTTCTATCCAAACCATATAATAATCTATGAGGGAAGTTTAAAAGTCATCAAAACATCGCAAATAAAGAGTAATATTTTAAGATGATGAGTGTTTAGACATCATTAAGATATTTTTGGGCATTTGAGGCCACAGAAGATGATAGGTTCATAATGGCTTCTAACTCTTAAATAGTATGCCAAAGAAACAATGAGAGAAACAATTACCTCGTGGCAATATGCTGTAACCTTCGGCACACTAGTCGTGAATTTAAACTGCAACATGAAACACTAATGTGAAATCACAGAAAAGAATTTGGAAAACAATTAGAAATCTGATCCTAAATCGTGTCCTACATTTTCATGCATTTTTTGAGTAACCGTCTAGCAAATACTTCACATCCCTACCACAGAACTCCCTTTAAAACTAGAAAGGGACACATCGGCTTGACACTATCGCAAACTAGGATGCAGAATGTATTATCCTACACAGGAGAAAAGACCAAATGATTACTGTGATGTAATTAAAGAAAAATCCCATTGAAATCTCAATCTCAGTCATAAAAGCCTTTTTCCCATTTAAATGCAGCTAAAAGTTGGGATGTATGAACAGAAAAATAAAAGAACATTTCACAAAAAAAAAAAATGGTAAAAATAACCTCATAAAACAAAGAGCTGTTATTTATATACATATTTTGTCCTTCACAACTTCGGGAAAACAAAGGACTTGGAGACAGGAAATATAACTATATTATAAAACAGATAGTAACTTCCAAAGTTGAACGTTCCTTGTTTTGAAATATTTTGTTTTGAACCTCCTTTCCCTATTATTGAAGCTAAAAAAATATTGAAGGGAAAAAAATAACTTTGAAGGATATGTAACTTGAAAGAGAAACCTCTTTGGATATGGATTTCAAGAACATCTCACACGGCTTTTGCCGAGCCAAAAGCTTCAACCCCACCCTACACCACCAAGAAACCATATGTTAACCACGACCACCAATCTTAACACCTACCAAAAAAAAAACATAAAAACTTTGAAACAAAACCCATGAATCTTATTCTTCAGTGATCCATGAGGCGCCTTTTCCAGACCAATCCAAGCCATATTCATCTATTCAGAAGCAAACCCAGATGAGCATTTGATCAGAAAACACAAAATATGAGACGGGGAATAAATATTGATAGATGCAATGGATACCTTCTGAGAAATGAAATCTACGACAAGTTCGACATTGTTGAAGCTGTGTTGATTGGAAGAAGAGAATTTCTGCCACATTTGTTTGAGAGTTGTCTGAGTGTGAGACTCCGCCGCCGCCGTTTCGGTTAGAAATGGTTCTACGGATCTGCTGAAGCACCAGTTCCTGCCTTTAACTGGGAACACAGCTAATCTCGCTCGCATCACTTCGTTTCCTTTTATATATTCCTTTACAAATTGTCGTATATTCTAAGTTGACAGCAAACAGAAAACAATCTCTATGCAGTATCGAACAGAGTCATATAAGCGTGTAAAACCAAAAACAAGTCAATGAAAGGAAGAGGCCTTAGCGACGGGCTTACTCGAGAATCACATTCATAAGATCAGTACAAAATCTTCGAAGATGGCTTTGCCTACTACTAGTGTTGGAGTCTGAGTCAGCAATTTCCACGTCAGCTGAAGCCACCTCAGCAGAGTATTATCCATTTGCTGACTTGTCGTCTTGAGTTTAAACAAGTGTTAGGAATTCATTGTTTCCAAGTGGATAAGCAAGTTCCTTTGATCTCTTCCCTTCAAATTAAGAGGTCAAAAAATGTTTACTCATTTGTTTCATGTTAATTCACCACGACTTAATTTTAGTTCATTCCCAAAAGATATTACCTACTAGAAGGAAGTGAAAAAGGAAAAGGTAAAACAGCAAATTGTTGCGACAGATACAACATAATGAGTTTTAGAGGACAAATTCACGAGCTCTAAGAGAAATACAAGAACCATCCTCTCGACATTGGTTGACAAATGAAATAATCCGAAGTGGAAGTGACACTCTCTTTCTATGATACTGTGATACACTGAAATTTGGTAATCGAATTGGAAGATTACAAATGATTATTATCATACACTACAAATACATCTTAACAAATTCCTCTGCCTACTGAACAAAGATGCAGAGCTTTTTATCACATAATATAATAATCCGTCAATTATGTGCCTGCCCTTCATTTTTCATCCTCCGCAATGAAGTTGGGCTCTTCACCTTGGCAAAGGTACTCATCACACATGGATGCCGAGCCCCAGTCCTTCCTCAGCCGCAAGATGTCCTCTGTGAAAGTAGATCCAGGAGCCCCGACAAACACACTTGACATAGCGCAGATTGTCTTATCAAGCATAGCTTCCACCTTCAATTTGAAAATTCAATGAATACATGTGAGGAGTTCACGAAAATCAAGCCAAATAACGAGAAATATAGATCGGGGAACTCATTAAGAGGTACTCAAGATCCAAAACTAGCACAAGACTAAGAATCCACAAGGGGCGGGAATAAATACTCAGCATTCAACCGATGCATAATAGACTAATAAACCCTCATGTACTACCTAAAAAACTCTCTGGGGAACCTAGAAATAACTCTTTCTTCATTGAAATTAATGGCGATTTGGGAAGGAATTGCCATTCCCAATCCTCACCTCAAGAACCAACTTGTGCCAATCAAATACATGTCAAGGTATAATCAACCCAATGTGTGTTCTTTCCACAGATTAACTTTGGGAATAATATTAGAAAAACAAAAGAGGTAAACATCTTGTGGCAAATTCAGTTAGTAAGCCCCTTAGACAGAGAAGAAGATGAGCTGTATAGTCTCACCTGAGAGTCATCCTCAAGATGATGTCTATACAATAAAGCATCCCACTTTTCAGCTGAATTACGAGCAGGTCGTTTAACAAGTGGTACAGTCTTTCCATCCACCATAAGTAGTGACTGAAGCAAACTCGTTTCACTATCAGCTGCATCAGTGGAAAGATATATAACTGGCACATTGGCCCTTCGAACCAACCGAGTAATGCAATCCGCAGCCTGGGGTATCGGGTAAAAGCAACTCGACTTTTTGGCATTGCTGTCACAATAAGTAACAATTCAGCATGTTACAGCTCTCATCTACATCTAGTTGTCATAAACTGCAAAATGAACTATTTACAAGATGTCCATAACTAAAACGTTCACTTTTTGACTCCATGAATCATGAACTTGCACTCACATTTCATTCTTGGTAAAAATACAGAAACCACAGGGAAGCAAAACAAAAAAGAGAACATACCAGAACTTCAAAAATCCATGCCGCCGAAAATGAAGAGCAATGAAATTAATCCCTAAGAAGGTCTGAACAAAGCGCTGGGCAGTAAGCTTAATAAGCCTACTGGGTTCAATCAAAGTCTTACACTTGTGAGCAATAGGACCGCCCGGTTGTATGGCCCAATCATGCTCAATTTCAGCATAAAACACATCGCCGATTGCAATGACATCATCATCAACCTTAAACTTTCCCTCAACATCTTGAACCGTCGTTTCACTGGGCTTCCTTGTGTCCTCTTTCCAAACAGTCTCAATCTTCCCAATTGACAGTCCTAACTGTTTCAACTTCTTGATATGTTCATCATCAACATAACATGGCTGTGGAGCTGAGAAATAACATAGAAATCTATCAATGTGGGCATGATTCTTCTTCGTCTCCATAAACTCTTCAAACGACACCACTACTTTTCTACCCAAACATTCATTTATATGTTCAATGTCTAAAACTCTACTGTACTGATAATCAAACTTAGAACTTGGAATCACCAACAGACGACCCAATAAAGACGCAAGAAACATGTGCTTTTCTACGCAAATCAAATGGTTCGACATTTGGCCAGACAGACAAATTGCAAACAAGAATTTATCCGGTTTCGGCTTCCATTCAATAGTTTTTCTACCCGGAACGATTGAATCAACCTTCCTACAATTATCAAAACCAGTACTTGGATTCCAGACTTCACCGTTATGAGAGAAATTTGAAACTTTATGCGGAGATAACAGAGCTTGCTCGATTTGCCTGTTCAACGAAAGCTGATTAAGCAGAGCAGATTTAGTTTCTAGAAGTAACGGATTCGTATCATTATTATTAAAAAAGGACTGATTCCATAACGAAACAAGCTGTAATTGCTGTTGTTTAAGCAACGACAAGGCGCGTAGTTCAGACTCACGCATCCGATCGGTGAGGGAATCGAATTTGAAGTTACTGATATTGGTGGGGAAGAGGTCACGGAGGTTGACGGAGAAGTAAAGTAGGACGATGAAGATAGGGAGAAGCAAGATAAGCAAAAGATACCTTTTATTCAATTTTTTTAAGTCGAAGCCAAAACGTCGTGGAGTTGGAGAGTGAAAATCGTCAATGTGAAATATAGAACGACGGTTATGTTGGTCGTTGTTGTGCTGATTGTGTTTGGTGTCATTTTGAGGTACCAAAGTCTCTCGATCGTCGTCTTCATCGGAGGAATCTCTGTCCATTGTCGATTTTTATCGTAGTTTTTGACTTGGTACGAAGATATTTGTAGTGTGCAGCGGTTGCTAGAATCAGAGATCTGAAGGGTAGGAGGAGGTGAGTAAAACTATAGGAGAGCAAGGAAGAACATCAGTCGGTGAATCGAAAATGACCCGGTATCTGCCGAACCAACCCACATTCGGCCCGATTAATTCTCACTACCCACGTGGGTGTTAAGACTGTGGTTCAGCAACTGCATGTATATCATTGCAAAACAATTGGTTAATAACATCTAAATCCCTAATCTATTACTGTTTCACAAAAAGTCTATAATTTTCCTATTTCGTCAAATAAATTATAATTAAAATTAATAAATTATCTTTTTAATATCGAATTGTGAGTTCAAGATGATCACAAGTCATAAGAAAAACAAAGACTTAATATTTTTAATTTATATAATCCCTTTTTTACATTATTAGCAAATAATTGAATTTCTATTGCATTTAGAAATTTTTCAGTTTTCACTTCTCTGTCCGTATAAGGAAGAATATTTGAGTTATTTTACTCCAAATTAAGGACTTATTTAATAGAAATGAATAAACTATTCTCTTGCCGGTGAAAACATAGAACTTATGAATCCAAGTGTTATTATAAATAGAAGGTTTTGATCTGGTACATGATCATATACAATGATACCAGCTCAGAGTGATCCTACCACGCGACTTCTACATTCCTAATTTAAAGTTTCAGCTTTACGACAAAACTTTATAATGATCATCTTGTGTATCGAATATGTTTCATAATGGATGAGGATATAATTCACATTCCAGAAGTTTGTGAATTTGTAACTAATTAAATGGTGAAATTAGAGTCTAAAAGATACAACAATGGCTTACAAGCAACAACAATGCTGCAAGCGGGGCAGTATTTAACCACAAGCTCTTATCAGTTACAGAATATTATATGAACAGAATAACATGATCTAAGATTGCCGCGGTCAAAACATCTGCTAACATGTTCAGTTTGCTCTGGAGGCTGAAATAATAACTCGAGCATCCCAAGCTCGTGGTGTTTTATGCACAGAGATATATTTATGCTCCTTCTGTTACTTCAACAAGCCTCCCGCGTACCCAGCTTTTAGTTACAGTGTCTGGTTTAGAGGGTTTCTCCTCATCCGAGTTCTGGACTTTTGACCCATTTGGTGGAGGATTCCTTTCCTGTTCACCATTTCCATTTGGTACCGAATGGGACAGTAGCTTTGCTGAATCTGAATGTGTTATCAGACTCTCCAAATTCAGTGTCTGCAAACTATAACCATCGGAGTTTGTGGGAAGAAGTTCCTCGCCATTCAATTTACCTGGCGTTGTGAAACTAGCAAAGTTGAAATCCTCACCTTTACCAGGTGCCAGTGTTTGGTTTCCATTTACTCTGATGCATTCTCGATGGTTCAAACCTCCATTTTCTGTTTCTGCTGTTTCCTTCTCATCGTGGTTAACCAATTCATCCAAGGCAACAGAAGGGGAACCACCATATTCATCGTTGGATTTGATCTGCACAGGTTCTATGGACTCAATAGATTGAATTGCTTCAGCTATAAGCTTTCGGGTTTCAATGAGAGAAGCTCGAGCAATAGGGCTCTTCACAGCAGCAACCTCAAGGGCTTTTGCAGCCTTCTGAGCTTCAGCAATTAACAGCCTGCAGAATATGATGATCTATCATTAATGATGAAAAGAAAAATAACTCTGAACCTTCAGATAATTATAGGGGATCATACCATCCAAACAGCTTAAAATCTATGATTATGTCCAACAGTGGTTTTACTTATGAATTTTGATCATATTTTAATATACAGGTCCAACACAAGTAGTGCACATCAATAAACTAACCTTGCTCGTTCAATCGCTTCTGTTTTCTTAGATTCTTCAACAGCTCTTTGTGCTCTAATGTTCTTTATCATCTCTAGTTTGGAACTTGCTGAAGGATCTTTATACAGGGGTGTATTACTTCTCTGCAATTTGAACTTCTCAATTTGGCTCTTAGGCTCACTCCTAGGAGGACTATTGGTATCTTTTTTTTTCATGGGCGTTCGTTTTGACCGTGAACTGCCACTCAGCTTTCTCTTTGGCTTTCTTTCAGCTCCAACTGGTGAACCATGGAATCTTGACAGGCCAGCACAAACCCGTTTACGGTATTCCTAGGAGAAAAAAAAATTTTAACTATCAGAAGATTAGAAGGAAAAAATAACTCATTTTACCCAGCCATAAAGTTAATGCTTATTCATTTGCACCGAATGAATCACAAGAACAGATCAAGCATTAAAGGAATTTTCATTTTCAGCCAGGTTCAAGGTAGACCACCAGAGTGTATAGAAGATAAATCATTGAATTCCTTCTAATTACTTTCTGAGGTTTTTTCAACTGAGTTCTCAGTTTCTTATTATGTCAACCCTATAGATTTGCATATGGTGCATGGGTACATGAGTACCATAAATTTTTGTACAGATTAAAACATAGAGCATACAAGCATACTGCAAAAATTTCAATAAGCACTTACAGGATCAGCCCATTTGGCAGCAATTGCTTCTGCAATCTTCTTTCTTTGTTCAGGGGACTTTGGTGCTCTCTTGCTACCCTTTGGCCTAGGCATTGTTTTCCTTTGTTCAACACTCTCCAACCACTCCTGCCTAAGCTGTTCATCCAAAATGTTGTAAGAATCCCATTGCAACTCTGCTTCACCAGCAAGACCCTTTCTAGAAGCTTCTGCAATCAAGTTCTGCCACTCAAAATAGCAATTTTCCTGCACCATCAGCTTCTCTCGGCGCTTTTCCCATCCCATTCGGACTCCAACCCCAATTTTCTTCCTAGTCTCTTCACTGTAAGATCATTTACACAAGAAGGAGCATATTTGTTCAGAGTTATGAAGAAAAAGTGAATATCGAAGTTCCAAATTACACAACTTGAGTCACACCCTTTGAAAACCCAAGTACAAGCCAATTTTTAACTTACTACCCACCTTTGAGCATGTCCAAAATTGACTAATTTCATTTTGACCTGCATAACGAAATTAAATTGTGAGAATAACTCTTATGTCTAACCTCAAAAGTTTTGAAAAATAGTTTGACACAAGCATATTACAATTAGTCAATCAAAACCAATTACATACATAAAACATGAAATCAAAGACTACTTTCAGTTTTATCTAATCATTTACATTATCTATCAGCCATGTCACAATTTACAAGGTTTTAATGTTTTATCCCTCGAATTTGCTTGAATGGACATGTCCAAAAAGTCTTGAAGACAGGAGAACAAGTACATCTATATTCAAAACAGCATTGCAGAGGGAAAACTTTAGTTTAAACTTACCTTATCAATTATTGACTCATAGGCATACTGAACTTGTTAGAATCTTAAATTAGCATATCAAGTTTGGAGTTGAACATTAATCAATATGCAAAGACCTTAAAACAACTCCAAGAATTAGTTCCAGTAGTAAGATTATGGACAACTGAGATTGGTTATTTAAAACAACTCCAAGAATTAGTTCCAGTAGTAAGATTATGGACAACTGAGATTGGTTATTTCAAAGCTGTGGAGTTATAAGAGCTTATTCTTTAAACATTAATTGTTTAACTCGTGCACTATTTGGGAGTGCAATTCCAATATCGACCAGGAAGTACACTTTGTGAAGAAAAGAACCAATTAAGTGAGTAATCATTAAAAAAGGTTGTCAAAAAAGTCAGAACCAAAACATCGACTGCTGGCTGGTTGATTTCATTTTAATCATTTGAAGTTAAAACTTAAAATTATTCTTACATGGCATCACCTTAGGATCCTGCATTGCAAGCCTTGTTCTCTCTTTGATGCGCTGAAGGGTTTCTGAACATGAATGAATTGGTCACTGTGAATGTTACACAAAATTAAGAATACTGATTGATGAATGTCAAACTAGATGTCATGAGCATTTAGTTACCAGCACTATGCTTCCTTCCTTTATTCCATGGTGTGTTTCCTTTATTTGCTTTAGAAATCCGCATTCGTCTCAACTTCTCTCTCTCGTCAACTTCTGTAGTCTCTCCGTCAGATGATTCAAATTTAATTTTCTGAAGACCTGAATGCATGCCCTGAAATACATTCTTTGCTCCATCTTCCTTATGAACCAAACAATCAGGTTCCAGAGTAGCAACACCAGTGATCAACAATTTACCTCTTCGTGCCTCAAGGTGTCCAAAATTAAAATTTGCTTTATCAGCGAATTGAAACAATTTCGACACAAAACACAACCTCTTATCATCTCCTGAAGTAAATTTACTCGATAAAACTTTAGCATGAGTTAGATTTTGAGCCCTTAGTAGACCCAGATGATTTTGCAAACAAGGCTGACCAGTAACAATATCTGTTAACAAGTTCAAGGCCAAAACAGTATCCTGTTAAACAACTGGCTAAAAACAATCTATTCAGAAAAAAAAAAAAAGAGGAAAAATTTTACAACTATAAACTAAGTATTCATAACATCATAACTGAAATCATCGTCAACAGAAGCTAAAAACTTAAAGGGCATGCATAGGATTAAGAAAACAGGATAAAAAAGAGAACTTTAACAACCTAAAACAGACCTTTAGCTTACATGCAGTAAAATTTTAACCAATTTAAAGCTTGAAACAAAGGAAAAAGAAGAGGGTACCTAATAAAGGCATGGATAGCAATTCATTCAGGCAACAAACTGAAGCAATTCAAATCCAAATCCGAAGCAAAACTTGCTGACACAGTTTTAAGCAAAAGAATGCCTTTTTTCTTGTGGGTAGTATTGTAAATGCTGAAAAAGAAACAATGGAGAAACTGAGTTCACTGAACAAAGTGAAAAACTGAGGGGCAGAATTATGGGGATTGGAAGGGAGAGAGCCACAAAAACCAGGGCAAGATTTTTCCTCATCTGGGCGTAATATCTGCAGGAGTTGGACAAACAACAATGAATGCTGCAACACAAAATCAAAGTCCGTGATAAGGATGGTCTATGGGCCAGTCATAGGCCGAAGTAGTCCATATTCTTATTGGGTAGTCTTCTACTATTCTAGTCTTAGAACTAGTTACCCATGGTTTTGGGATGGATTTGGGCTGCTTCAACAAAATTATTTCACAAAATAAAAACTTAAATTGAATACAATATAATGTAGCAGTATTTTTATTTATTATTTTCCAAGGAAATAAACCAAATCTTTTACCAATTCGTTGTTCGCGGGGTTTCAACATCATATTTTTAGTATCACTTCAGAAAATGCTTTATAAAGATTTTATAGAGAGGGATTAATTATAATACATTAACCATATTATTCACATACATGTCTCTTTCTGATTGGTCAAAATCAAGTAGCATTAATTGACAAAGAAAAATTAATTAATTAAATTATCATTTGGAACATAATAAATATTTATAATTCCTCTCTCTCTCTCTCTCTCTCTCTCACTCGATATATAAATCACATCATCAATTAAGAAACAATGGTCCAAGATTTCTTCTCGATCAATCTTGTAAATAGAAAAATAACCAATAATCTTAACGAATCAACTTCCAGTAGTAATATCATGAAGTTTGCCAATATTATTTTCCCAATCTGCATGGCCATGCTCATATCAGTAATCTACTATTCATTAGGTCGAAAATCTGTTCAACACCCCCGTGGATGCAAACAGAAGATCATCATCAACAGCATCAGCATCGATGATCAGATTCAGAACCTCAACGTCGATTGTTCCGTCTGCCTGAGAAATATTTCCTCATCGGAAACATTCCTGGTTCTTCCAACCTGTCACCATGTTTTCCATGCTGAATGTATTAAATCTTGGCTCAGATTTCATTCGACCTGTCCTCTCTGTCGTGCTAATGTTCCATTCTGCAGGTTCACCAAAGCAAGAGTAATGAAGGTTTCTTTTCCTGTTTAATTCCATTGATATTGTTAAGTTGTGTTAGGAGTTGCATGGAAAGAATTTCTGTCGATGATGAGCGACAAATGGGACATTATTTTTCTTGAATAATTTTCATATGTATAGCAGACTTAAATTGTGTTTTATTTGCAGACATATATTTTGTTTCGTTATTTGATTGGAAGTGTTAATTGAACAATACTATTTTATTAATTAGCATTTGGGTTAATAATAATTTTCATGATTTGGTAAATTTTTGTTTGTTTGGATTAGGAGGGTAATGTTTTTATATCATTTCTTGTGGGAACTGTCTCAAAAGGCAAAAACTTGGAATCATATCATGTATTGCCTCTTATTCATGTTTCTGTGTTTTGTGCTAGTTCTTTACCACGAAAGCTTCCTTTTATTATTCAGTAACACAACTTTAAAGTCACGGTTAAAAGTATTAAATATTAAATATTAATTAAAAATAAAATAATCATGCTACAAATTAATATAATTAAAGAATTTCTTTTAATTTTAATTTTAAACCAAAATAAAAATACTATAATTCTTAAACAAAATCAGACTTTCAAATCATTTTTGTTGTCAATAAAAAAAAATTTTAAATACCTATTAAAAATTAATATTATTAAAGACCTTTTAACTTCTTTTTTTTTTTTAAGTATTACTAAGTATTATAATTTTAAATAAGGTTAAGACTTTATTTAATATTGTGATATGCGAATTTTTAGACTATATTTATTACAAAATAAAGTTAATAATATTAATATTAAAATATATAAAGTTTTATTAAAAATAGTCTCATTAAAATACCTAGATTTGTTTTCAAAGACCAGCAATATATATATATAACCCATTGCTATGATTATGAGAAATCATTTCAAATTAATCATTTTGTTCTATATTTTTGAATCCTAGATATCATTGTGCTGATTTAATATTAAAATTAATAATTAACATAATTATATTTAAAGCCCATAATTTTGGGACGTCAAGCTTATTCGAAAAATTTTACTTTTAAAAAAGAACTAGAAAAGCAGCTTATTTAGCCTAATTATATGCAAAAGCTTGGAATTGCCGTTGGGTTGTCAAATCTAGCTAGTGTAATGTAAATACAAGGTTAGTAACACAAACATTAATTAACCTTGGGAAACATTTTAAAGAAATTAAAAAAAGTTTAATACCAAATTGATCTTGCTTATTGACACAATGACGAATCTTTAGCACTAGCAGTGATTCGTGTTGAAAGTAGTTCATACCACAAATTAAAAATTAAAACGCACCCACTCTATCAAAAGTGATAGAAATGAATGAAGTCAAAGACAATGGACAATAATGTCAAAAGTAGGTGAAAAATCGGACGATAATTCAATCTAGGCTCTAGCGATCAAAGATTATTTTTAATCCTCTCGAGATTTGAGTTAAAGGAAGAAACAAACATAACGCCTTGTGAAAAGTTGTTAGGCCACGACCCCACTCATGTCTTTAAGAAATAATTAATCTTAAGGTAAAGATTTTGATTTACTTAATTACCCATCTTCTTTAAAAGAATAAAAAAAGAAAACGATGTAAATTAAATTAAGAGAGTGGATTAATTTCTATTCAATCATATTATGGATCAAAATACGCGTATATGCAAGACATATTCCATGCAATTGTACTAGTAATTTGTTACATGAAATTTAAAAGTAATTTCAAATATATGACTTAGACTTTAAAGTCATTATGACGGACCTAATATTTATTTTTCTAGTCAATGAGGCAACAATTTTGGTCAATCTTCTATATGTATACAAGATGGCTTTGGAAACTTTTTTCAATAACAATTTTGACATGGTCAAATTAATTATAAATGTGATTGACGGAAAAAACTTTGATTTTAAGCAGTTTACATAAATATATTTAAAAATTAATATCTATTTCTTTAACTTAGGAAAATAACAACAAAAAATAGAATTTTCTTTAAGAAAAAAAAAATATATGTCATATAAAAGCAATTGATAAATGTTACGATGAAAATGACCAATCAATAAGTCAATATTTTCTTTTAAATGAAGTGTAGCGTGTGCTAAGTAAATTTTTTTCTTAAAAGATTAAAATTACACTCAATGACATGATTAATTCATTATTATAAGTTTCCTTCATTATATGGATAAAAGAGATGCTAGTTTCAGTCTTTAATACAGCCATCTTAACATTTATTAATATTATATTAAATAATGTCACATATATAACATTTATAAATAAGAATTTGCATCATTTAATATCTTTAATTAACGCAAATTTCCTTAATTTGAATTAAAATTAAAATACAAAAATAAGAATTTAATTCAAACACTCCAAATCCAAATGCCAATCCAAATCCAAATCCCACCCCTAACCTACGCCAAAGCCATAACACCAGTCAAATAAAAAGCAGAAACGTAACGCTTTTAACGTGAAGCATCTCCATTCTATCTTGGACCAAAATACCGCCATCTTCTTCTCTTCTTCCTCCCCCAAGAATATTCCGACTCTACGACCTTCTTCATTGTTCACTCCCTTAAAATCTCTTCCTTGTTTGAATTCTCTTTCAACAAACAAGAAGAAGTCCAGCATTTAGTTATTGTCTGAAACTTCATTCTTTCCTGAGCTCTTGTTTCATTTTTGATATATCGTTTTGCCAGTGAGAATCTCCAATTCTTACTTTTAGCAACAAAGAAAGAAGAAAAAATGGATGATTCTGGTGATCATGGGCTTAGCAGCTCGACTTCTCTGAAGATAACCGGACAAATAACGGTGATAGCAGTTATTGGATTCTTTTTTGTGATTGTCTTTGTTCTTTTCCTCCATCTCTATGCTAAATGGTTCTGGTGGCGCATTGAGCAACGAGCAGGAAATCCACCGCATCGCCGCCGTCGCCGTCTTGACTTTGCTGCAGGACAAGACCCGGCTTTCACTGTACGTACTGGGCTGAATCCTGCCATCCTCAGGTCCATTCCTGTGGTTACATTCAATCCTGAGGAGTTCAAAGATGGCCTGGAATGTGCGGTTTGTTTGTCTGAGCTTGTCCAGGGAGAAAAAGCTAGACTTTTGCCGAAATGTAACCATGGTTTTCATGTTGATTGCATTGATATGTGGTTCCAATCTCACTCCACGTGCCCACTATGTAGGAATCCAGTTGATTTTCAACGATTGGATTCCATGGTTACTGAAGCAGTTGAGCAAATTGATAGTCAGAATCCAGAAGAAAATTTGGTTTCTGGGTTTTCAACAGAAACTCCAAATTTTCCTACCAATGTATTGTTTTGGGGAAATGAAACTCAGGTGAGCAGTGGTGGAGCTTGTTTAGAAGAGGGAATACCTTCTTCTTCTTCGTCTTCTCAATCATCACCTACACATTTGGTGATTGATATTCCCGTAAGAATGAGTGAGCATTTGTCAGCATTATCTCCAACCAGATGTCCTGAGGAGGAATCAAAGTCACCAGTGCCGACAAGATTGAGAACATTGAAGAGGCTTTTGAGCAGGGAGAAGAGGGCAAATCCTACTAGTTCCGGTAGTTCTTGTGATGTTGAGGAAGTTAGGAGAGTATAAACTTGAAGCTATAGCGGATTTAGTTGCCTGAAGATATGATTGTATCTCGGCATAAATTATCTTTATTTCTTGAAGAATATCGACAGAAATGCGAATTCTGTAATCCTAGAGAATTCATGATTCATGATTCAATGGAGAATTGGAAATTGATTTGTTTGTAAAGAGAGAAGATTCTTCTGTTTAAAGACAGAGGAAGAACTTTGTGACATTTTTGTCTTAAAGAGTAAAGCTATATGCAAATTGCTCTTAATTCGAGTTCCTCTATGATTTCGCTGCTTGTGTATTTAACTTGTTTTCCACTTTAAATATTGATTCAATGACCCCAAGTTCCATTTGTTTGCAAGAGGTTGCGAAACCAAGGATGTGTCTTTTATGAGTTGATTTATTCCAATTTTATGAATAACTTCATAGATCCCAAGATTGCATTTTCTTTTTCCAACTTTGCCGTTGATGAAATATGTTAAAAGAGCCTAGCAAAGTTGATTTGGGTTGAAATTTTGAACATGGTAGCATCTCCAACAGTGCAAAAAGTAATTGGTTTTAGGCTTTTGTCTCAACAAGTCTAGTTTCTTTGATGTGATTTCTCTGATACTTTAATTTCTCAAAAAAAAAAAAAAAAAGATTTCTCTGATCTGCGAATCGGGCTAGAAGTGGAGAAAAAGAATTCTTCATTCTGTAAGCTATTGCCTGATAAACCTCAAGCAGGAAACGTTCATTTTGATTTTATTCCTCATCCTTTTTCCTGGTCTCTCATTTTCCAGTATTCTTTTTGACTGGAAATAGTGAGATATTGCTTAAAGGCCAGGCTAAATGAGAACTGTTGTGGAACAAAATCATCACTGTGAAATAAAATATATGTATAGCCTAAGATCGTTTTTCTTTCCTTCTAGCTTCTTAAGTAAGAACTGCAAAGTAATAAAAACGCTCTTGCAAATGTACCCGAGCAACAATGAACTAAAGTGAAAAGGAAATGAGAACTACTTGTTGATTGATAAACAAAGATGGCAATGGCTTCAACTTTCAAGCATTTTTCTATCAGAAAATCCCAGTACAAATCATCCAATTCCTAGATATCACTTGCTTTTTCTACAAACCAAAATAGACTCTACTGAGAACATGTAGAATTCCCATTTTCATAGCCTTTGCCTCAAAAAACTAAGTCACCAAATAAACAGGTCCGTAAGACCTAACATGGTGAGGATTGTTAAGCTGCTCAAGACATATATAAGGAATCTCATTCTCCACTTTCCTGATGGGATTGAAAAAATTTGCAATTGGTCCGGAGGTTGGACGCTGCTGGCTTGTTTCTTCTTCCCTGCCAGTACCATATATTGGACCAGAAACATGACCCTTCTTTGGTCTTGAAATGTATGATGTATTTGCAGGTTCCATGCTAGGCTTGCATTTTTTCCCCACATGCAACCATGAGAAGAGAAACTTTTTCCATGACTTCTTCATCTTCTTCTCTTCTCCTCGTTTACCTTTTCCAGTTTCATCTGCATATGTTGACGAGGCATGAAAATTCATTCCTTTCGCATGTTGTCTTGCTTCTTCCAGGAACTGATCAAACCCAATGCCAAATTAAATTAATATTGCAATTTTGCGGAACCAGAAGTAAAGAATCTATGAATTGTTTCTCATTTCTACATGAAACACATGAAGAGAATGGCATTAAATGTTAATGACAAGCAATACTGCTGAACTGTCCAAGTCTCCAAGTAGTTAGTGACACAGATGGTAAGTTCAGATTTACGGATCAAACTGTAACACCACAGACACTGTATGAAATTAATTCAGAGTATGGTTAACAAAAATGAAATTAGAGCAGAGTGTTATATCTGTGTGAAATCCACCTGAGGATCATATTCATAAATGCCATAATCACTTGCATCGTAGTTCAGATGCATCGGAGAGTTTTTCATCATTACCTGAAAACTATAAAACCTGATTATAAACTAAATCCTATGTAGAAAAACAAAATATCAGAAAAGGAAAATCAAACAGAAGACGCATAGCATTATTTTTTTTTATTTGTCCAATTATTACCGAACCTCTTTCATGAACTTGATAATGTGATTGCTGAATGGAGACAACTGATGATATTAAAAGACTAAAACATGTGAAACTCTTCAGTTGCTTCTTTTGTAGACAGAAAGCTTCTGATATCAAAAGGATATGTACCATGTTTTAAACATTCCAACGATTCCATCCACTAGCAAATAAGGCAGTGTCCAACTACCAAACTGAAACCCCTTCAAATTCAAAATTCCAAATCGGAGAAAAAGAAAATAGCTGTGCAATGTTTGGGAAAAAAGTGGTAATTTGTTATGTGAATTCATCTTGTTTTAACAATCCTATTTGTTGAAAACATAAGAGAAATGACAATCAAAATCAATACAAATCCGTATAAGAGCTGACAGAAGTGCGAGAAAAGAATAAAGATAAATGGAATATAATCATGATGTCTTTACCTTTCTTATATCAAACTTGATCATCAAGACTTAACAATAATCTATCATACTTATGCATTGTATGACCAATACTTTAAACCCTTTTATGTTTAGGCATAGACATATTGGAAAGACATAAGAGGAGTTAAAAAAATTGTACACTAAATGGATTAAACAACGAAAATGGGAAGACAGGGTAATACTAATAATCGTTGTGTCAGCTAAAAGAAATAAAAAGAGATGCTTTTTTGTTGTGGGGATTGGAGGAGTGAATACTTGCTGCATATCCGGCGCATGTTGGGGGCACTTTGAGGCTCTTTTTATTTCTTTTTCTAGTGTGGAGGGAATTGGGAGGACAATTGGGCGATCTTATTCTTAATCATGCACCTGCAACTAAATAAATAACGTTTGAGAAGATGAAACTGGCTTCCTTGTTAAACTTGTGGGCGAAAGAGAGAAAGGGAAAAGACTTTTGTTACTTAAACCAATAGTTGAAAAACATTTGGCTTAACAACGAGGAGTTCTAATCTCTTTGCACAAAATCAAGTCAAGGATAAAGGTATCGAAACGAGAAGAATTAACAAGTTTTGACATTTTGGAGTATAGACTGATTTGAATCTTTTGTCTTCCAAATGAGAGGCGGTATGATTGTGGATGTGGTTACTGGTATGGATAATGACTCCCATCTGCAAAATGTCAGACACCCGTTTCTTCTAAATCAAAAACTCTACACAACAAAAAATATTTCGCTCATCTCAAATGTCATGCACAAATTGAAGTTTCATCTCATCTTAGCCATAATCATATCCTTGTAGTTTCATCCCATCTTAATGCTAACAACAGTTCTGTATCTCAATCACCTTTGTTAGCAGCCATCTAAAAGCCATGCCTCTGGCTAACACTATGTCAAAGAAGTATTTACTGCTAAACCAACTACAATCTTTAAATTATAAAACCAGAAATCTAGCATCCAAAAGAGGGAGAAATAGGGAGATCACAAGGAGCAATCTGCATAAAGAGAAGCTGACCAAGAATAGGATAACATAGCATCAGCAAACGAGTGATGTAATGTTGGACATTGACTACCTACTAACATCAACATAAATGAAGCAACAATAGCCCCGAAATCGAACCAACCCCTGTAGGCAAAAACCCCTATACAAAATCATCTCTGACGTACACCACAAAGTAAAGGAGCACAAAGGATTTTCTTAGACCAGCAAAAGCCTGTATATTCCCTATATAGACATTCCAATTTGTGGTCTAGAGACCTTCAAAGCTGAAGCAGAGGCAATGCCATTACAACGCCAACAATAGAAACAAGCAGCAGCAGCAGCCAGGTTGGGTATGTCTGTTTCCTGTTTCCTCTTGCATCCTTCAGGGTGTCTATAGTTTTCATGTCTTCTGCATTGCCAACTTTTTCTTCCCTGGGCAATTCAGGTGACAGCTGGTCCAACACACGCTGCTCACAAAGCTGCTGTTCATTATATTTTTCCACATACTCTGGAAATAATTTCCTGAATGCCGGGCTGTCAGGGAAGGGAAACATCATATCAAAGATAAGAGATAAAAGTAAGTTGCATCTAAGAGAAAGGCCTTAATTGACAATCATAGGTACCAAAAACTTGAGGAAAATAACTACCAGTCCTAAACCTACAAGCATAGAAAAATGACGAAATCCTAGGTGCAATACACTTACTTCTTGCAATTGAAAGCAAGAGATGACTTCGCCAGACGTCGTTTTTCCTCAGCAGTAGTGCTGACGCTACCAGTGGTGGGACTGGTGTCCATCTGCATAAAAGATAAAAAATAGATAAATAAACAAAGAATCTCTGCATAAAGAAGCCTTTGAGAGTCCAATAAAATATTAGATGTGCTTCAAATGAGGAAAAATTAAAAAAAATTAAGGAACTTGTGTAATAGTAAAGTAACATATAGCAGCTTAGGCTCCAAATCATTAAAACATAACTCTAAAAAAATTTTATTTTCAGCAGAAAAAGAATAGAATCGTAGCAGGCTAACCAAACAAAATGAGAAAAGTAATGACCAAATGAGGGATGTGATTTCATATAGAACAACCCAAGGAAAGAAAAATGTAAAAACCAGAGAGCCACAATGAACTCACCATGAAAGACAAAAGCCCTGTAAGTATGCTGCACTCCAGAAAAGAATATTAGTCAAAAAGGACTAACCCAGAAGCTATTTATTAACTTTTTAATTTTATCATAAGAACTTGTATACAAGAACATAATAATGCTTAGGGAACAAAAGGAAAAACCACAACAAAGAAACATTTATGTGCAATTTATTACTAAGAATTTCTACATAGTTGAAAAAGATAACTGCATCAAGTAGAGAGACAAACAACTTATTACACGACAAGTTGAAATTGCCTTACCTTGAAACAGACCACATAGGGTTCCAACTTTCAGGATGAACTGCAAAATGAGAAGATCAAAGCAAATATAAATTAATCCATCAGTGATTGCCAAGGAATTCTACATGAATGATAGTCCAATACACTTACAGTCACTCATAGATAAGCAGAGTTTCTTTTGTGTCATGAATCGTCCATTCGGAGTGATCATGCTACAAGTAACAAAATATTCTAGTATTAAACATAATTTTTGCTAAAGGTAAAGAAAGAGATACTATAAGAAAAATCTTTATAATTCTTACAAAGTCACTAAAAAGTTATGCACATACAGGATTCCCGGAGGCTTATATGGATACTCAGGAGGAAACTTGATCTTCCCATAGTAGTATCCGTCTAATTCTCATAAGCAGAAGAATTTCAGCATTAAAATTATTAAAATGGTCTGAGAGACCAGAATAAGAGACACAATCATAAAAACAAATCACATTAAAAGAAAAATAACAACCTGCAAAAGGTGTCCCATCACTTCCTTCCAAGACATAATCTAAAATATCAAAAGCTCAAGAATTAGACAAGCATTTAAACCAAGAATATGAAGTAGATCTCTTCATGAAAAAGTGGAAGCATGCAAGAGAAATGGAAAATCACATTGAAAGACAACAGCTCAGCTCCCTTTCTACCACTAAAAGACTAAAAGAAAATATTCAAAACTATTTATGATAAACTCTGGCCGTCAAAATTACATGTTATTACAATATTGTGACCCCACAACCTCTCATACTTGTGAACTGAAATTCTCAAGTAAAGAATTTACTAGAAAATCAGAAACAGCTGTTAGCCCCCAATTAACCTGAACATTTACCTTCTTAGTTGATTCCTAATTCTTTCAAACCGAATATGGAACTCACAACTGGTAATTATACATTTGAAGTTCATGTCCTATTCAACCATGGATGCAAAAATTATTCAGACATAATTAGTAACAATTCTATGATGGTAAAAATAGAATCAATCCTCAGACATGTTGCAGAAACTGTTCAACCACGTAACAAGAAGGCCCATCTAGGTGCGAAAAAAAAAAAGAAATTTAGAATAAACTCACGCCACTCGAGAATGTCATTTGGGGAAGGACGTGCAACAACATGGGAAACTGGTTCCTGCAAGTTCACAAGAAAAAATTGACCATAGCATGTGAAACAGAACAACTTTCCAGGACAGTAAAATACTAGAGCATGAACTGTCAGTAATATATAGAACTCAAGTAAGGTAATAAGGCCCCATACTTTACAGAGGGCTCTATATTCCTTCTGAAGGCGCTTGACACAAGCTTTCTCTGCCATCCCACAGCTAAACTAAAGTTCAAGCCTTATTTGTTCCTTTGTTACAATAAGCTCCAAAATAGCTAGCTACCAACCCATTGAAAAAACACAACAGAAAGTGAATAAAAATTAGTCTCACGCTGGTTAATTGATTCCCAAGATACATCAATACATATGCAAAATCCCCAGTCCTGGCAAAGAAATATGCAATGCAACTTTCACATAAAAATACAGGAAAATGAAGCAATTGTGGGAGAAGTAACAAGATGTAAACAAATGTGCAGTGAACAAAAACTAATTAATTTGGGGTGAATGGTAATCTTACAATGTTGGCTAAAATCACAACTTAAAACACTAAAAATTGTGGAAATGTACGTAAGCGCCCTTTGACATAAAAACGGGATGCTAAGCATGACGACTCTTAAAATTCTAATCAAGAGAACACAAATATACTTGTGTATGTTTGAACATTGATATTATTGTGTTTGCTTAAGGAAATAAAGTAAAACAATTGTCAAGTTTGCATTTAATTGTAAGTTATATAAAAGGATTAAAGTAGCACAATGTTAAACATGTTTTTCCTATGCACACCCAAAGGTATCATATTTCATCAAGAATTCAACAAGTACAATAATAAGGTGCTTATAATGACAGAACCAAAAATACTAAGCTAGCTTCATTTTTATATGCATTACTACGTCCCCATTTCATAAAAATCCATCTGTTCACTTCCAATTACAAACATTTGTCCCAACTATTTTCTAAGTTAAATCCCGAAAATCCAAACTAATTCTTCTTTATTTCTCATCTTTTAGCTACAAATCCATAACAAACAAAAGGAAAAACTCACTTGCACGACAAAAACTCATCTTTGCATTTGCTTCCCAGCAATAAATAAATTCCCCAAATTTAAGAAGAAAAAACGAAAACATTTGCACAACATAAATTCTTTATTCACTATTCGTTAAAAATAATAATTTGTACAAGAACACCAATCTTTCCAATCACACTTGCTCTGGGTACAGCTGGATTCAATTTGATGATCAAATACATCAATCAAGTCCAAGACCAAACAACCCATGATACAACGATAACAAACAACAGCAAATAGAAACCCAACAAACGAAACAAATAAAAACAACACCAGCAAAAGAGATCCACCTCTGAAATAAACGAAAATTTATCCCAAATCATCAAATAATGAAATCATAAAAAAGAAAAAGAAAACAGAAAACGCAATGAAAAAAGCGTTAACGGTAACTTACCTGGAGAAGAGTGAATTGGGGTTTAATGGGGCTTGCAATCAAGAGAAGTCATAACGGATGGGCGCTATAGAAAATTCGTACAGTTCTTGGACGAAGCTTGTAATACTGCCTGCGTGAGAGATTGACCCGTTGATGGAGAGAAAATATATATATTTTTTTTATTAATTAAATATTGTTTTTTATAAGTGCTACAGGTAATAACATCAGGTCGGTTCAAATTTTATGTTATCACAAATACAGAGATACTTTATCCATTTATCTCACATAAGTCCCTAATCCAAGAACCGTATTGAGATGACTGAATTATCATATAATATTGAAATTTTTAAATCATTTTGATACAGGAGAACATGAAAAGGATTTCTTTTTTTGTTTTTTGTTTTTTTTATTGTGCTGCTTTGACTATATTGCGAATGTAAAATTAAAAACTATTTATAATATTAATTTTTAATAAATTTATTTATTTATTATTAATATTTAATATTTAATATTTTATCTCGCAATAGTAGTAACCTTAGATTTATAGCATTTTAATACTAAATAAATGTAAATTATATAATTATTTGTAAAAGTATGAAACACAGTGACCTAAATATTATTATTCCAATGGTATTATTTTACTGAGAAAAGGCGGTGCTTGCCTCCCTTTACATATTCTTTTGTTCCATTCATGCCCTGCGTGAAGGTTCATTTTAATTAGCTTCCCACCCACATAGAAGGTTTATTTGACAGCCTTTTGATAAGTATAAGATTTTATCAACATTTTACAACCACGATTATGATAGCAATATTATAGTTACATATTTTAGATGCGTGTTTTTTTTTTTTCTATTATTGTAAATTTATTTTTATAATTTTATTAAAATATAAAATATCCAACAATTATATAATACTATCACTTTTGATTTGTATAAAAATTTATATACCATACTAGGACTCGTAAAATAAGAAGGGCATGCAAATTATTTTCTTATACTTTATCAGTATATTATAATCAGATTAAAATTGATACATATTAAATAAATGAAAATTGAAATCATAGATATATATTAAATATAAGTATAATCAGCATATAAATACTCTTATAGGATAGACTAAACTCCTCCAGATGAGCAAGAAACTGATATACATCTGATGAGGAAGAAATCTTTATCAAAACAATTTGCGTACTTAGGATCCAATGCTGACCTTCATCCTCTGATTCCATCACATTATATGATTTAATATTAATAGTTATAGTTTTTCAAAAAAATATTAATATTAAAATCACGTGCCTAACCACATGACCCTCTCTGGAATATTATCACTTCACTTCTTCCGAAATCTTACAGTCTGAGAGTTGCCAAAACCGTAAACAGTCAAACTTGTAGCACATGATCCTACAGTTCTACTGGCTTCAGATCCCAAGATAAGATTTTTCGAGTTTATAAAGCAACAAATCGTCACAAAAACCATAAACCCAACTCCATTTTTTATCAATACATCAGTTTGTAAGCACTTCTTCTAGGTTTTACTCACTAAGCCGAGAAGGTTTAACAATGAAAGCATACTCAATAGCATTAGCTGCTCTTGTTTTATGCTTTCACTAATTCTGTCTACCTGGCTTAACAGTGCTCAAGCCGAAGGCCGTCCAATGGCTTCATCCTCTTCAGTTTCAGCCATGGCTTCCTCTTCTCAAGCTTTCAAGGATCTACAAGCAGACAAGAAGCATCCCTTTAAGCAGGTTGATTCAAACTTTAGAAAAATCCCACCAAGCACTTCGAATCCAACGCAGAATAAGTAACTTGTCACACCAACAGCTTCGTGTCATTCAATATTTCAGAAGCTTTCCTATGGAAATTGACTTGGATAGTATGTTCTTGTGCCAGGTTCAACCATCCATAGAAGAATGAATTAGTAGAAAAACAGCAGATAAAAGCATTTTTAGGCCATTCAATGTTTTTTCGTTTTTCATTCTCATTGCTAAATTGTTTCCTGGTGTCCAGTAGTTTTTGATAGGAGGGCCAAATGTATTGAAATATGCAAGGCATTGACAATTTTTTCGACCATCATCTGTCTGAGTTTTGTAGTTAAAGGTAAATGTATAAATTTTAAATGTTTGTAATAATAATATTCCGACTATTGTGTTACAAAGTGTTCGTACTCGTACGCTCAACCAAAAGCAAAATTTCAACTCTAGCAGAAATTCCTCTTTATTCAACTAAAAGAACAAACAAGAACAAAATAACTACGTACCTTTTGCCACTTAATGAAACTCTCCAACAAACACCTTAAGCCAGTTCTTATGAACATGCGGGAAATATTCATTTTTTTAACTTTTTGAAAGACGTTGCTGTCTTATCCTTTCTGTGTCGTTTCTTTGCTGTTCTATCAGTAGACAGGAATGGTTTGGCTGCATTTTCTGCTCCTTTATTAGACGCTCCCCTATTCTCAAAAGAAATTTGATTGTTTTTCCTTTTCTTCTTGTTTTTCCCTCTCGAGATATCATCAGCCCTGAAATGTTTGGCATCACTTTGCTGTTCTGCTTTCTCCAAGCAACGCTTCACACCTGATAGTGCAGCAGAATCGAGACGATTATCAATTTCTTTCCTCATGTTTTTTATTTCTTTTGAGTTTGATGTCTGCTTAGAAAAATCAGCTAGGAAGGCATCCTTTTTGGATGATTTGGTATCACTAGAGCCAAATGTAGCAGAGAATTCCTTGTAAGTTAATTGCTTCGAGCTTTGTTTTGCCTTCCACTGATCAGGTCGGCCAGCAAATCTGTTGCAATAAAGTAATGGCAACAACATATAAATATTGGAAACAACAATGGACCATTGAAAATGAACGCATACACAGAGCTACAGATTCCATTCTGTGGACTATACAGAATGAAATTTACTAACAGAGCCATGATTTATGTCCTTGGAAGAAACACAATTTATCCAAGGACATGATGAGAAAAAAAAAAATCATTACCACGAAAGGTAACAACTGTAATAATATCTCACCCATCAATGTCTAGCTTCCTAGTCAGATGAGGGCCCTGCTTTGTCTTGGACAGCTCAGATCGCACAGCTAACAACTCAGATGCTATGGTTTCTCTTAATGACAAACTACCAGCAGTAAAGCACCTTTCCACGGTAAATGAACCAGATGAGTGTGTCGAAAGCTCTCCAAAGCGTCCTCGTAGCCTTCAGATTAAACAAAATAAAACAAAATATATAAGTGCATGCAGCAGCAAACACAAATCAGAATAGCTTTAAGAGAAGAGTCCATATTGCATTCCAGAAGGAAGAGATGATATTTAAGATACCAACGCCAGATTAAATAACTCCCAATAAGAAAATAGCAATAAAAAAATTACTCCTTATAAGGAAATAGCAGTAGAAAAATAACTTCTTAAAGAAATAAAATCATCAAATAAAGTAGCATGACATACTTCAGAACTAATCTGTGTTTCTGTTTCGCAGAAACTTTTGAACCAAGAAAAGCTTCAATGACATGCGCTCCCCCTGCATCTTTCGCTGCTTCAAAGACATGGTCAGCTTCCATGGATGTAATACTAGTAACATATGGCTGTATAAATTCCTGGGTAATAGAAACACAAGATAAAGCACTAGAATATACTAGACCCGGTAACTAAACAAACCAAACACACTATAATATAGCTAACTCAATTTCTAACAAATAAGGTCCAGGAAATTAGCCCCAACATGGATGATTCGTATTTATAGCAACAAATTGCAATACCAAGATAACTTGAGTTAAAAGAGAGAGAGAGAGAGAGTGATGGAAATCAAACATGAATGCAAAAGAGTAGCATACACTGGGAAATCTAAAAACTGCCTGAAGAATCAGAGAACCAATGATATGCATCCTCATGCCATTTGGCCAGCTCCAATTTGATTTATCTCCACAGTTAAAGTAACTGTCAAGAAACAATATCCGCGGAACAATGCATCTTGGAGATTCATTTGTTGGAGATACTGTAGCAGCAAGAGCCTCACAGCACTGCCAAACAAGTAAAAGAAATTTAACTATGGTGTGGATGATTCGAGCTAACACCTACTGAAGAGGTTCATTCTTAGCTTAATATATTCCGTGGATCTTCTTAACCTATAGATTCAAAAGATCTTAGAAATAAAGATCTATAAATTTATTGCCAAGTTGAACTATTTCAAAATTTTAAATAAACAGTACTGTGTTATATGAGATGTGTAATGAAGGATGTAAATAATACACCTTACGCTCATGGGAATGGAGCCTTTGACTTGCAGCAATAAAAGCAGCAATAACTCCTGACCTCCCCATTTCTAGAAGTTCCCTAAATTTACCACCAAGTTCCTCCCAAATCAGCACCATCTAGTAGAAAACAAGGAAAAAGATAACATTTTATAAAAATTCAAGACACCATTAGTTGGCAAGACATAAAAAATTTCAAGGTAGCTGAAAATGGTAAAAACAAGTGGTAAAAGAAGTCATATAACTAGTTGAAAGTAATGTGTGTGCAAATGTATATATGGTACATTTCCATCGTTGCAAGAGGTAAGAAGCGTGTGATTTAGTAAAGACCTAAAAGTACAAGGCTGCATACATGATATCAAAGAGAACTTACTTGATCTTGATCTTTTGCGTGGGAAACTAATGCTTGAACAACAAAATTTGCACAATGGTGTGATGACAGCTCAAACAACGAGTTTTTGAAAACTTTCATGAACATTTCATCATACAAGCTTTGAGGAGCCACTTCCAAAATTACCTGCACATTTAAGGCAATTTAACAAAATAAAATAAAAAAGAGAAAAGCTACTGTGCATTTTTGCAAATACATAAGAATATAGAAGTCCCATAACCATTTAATCCATCAAGCCCAGAAACTACATTTTTCAGGGTATAAAAGAGTCCTTATGGAATTTTTGTTTAACCTAACCCCCCTGCCACCCCAACCCCACGCCACCCCACCAAACACGACCCCACTAACTTCCAAACCACCACCACCACCCCAAGAAAAAAAGGGCATTACAAACAAAAAAGAAAGAAAAATATGTAAGAAAATTTTCGAACTGAAAGAGAAGGAACTTCCAAGTGGAACCCGTTCTCAAGTTGCTTACCTCCATTAAATGGCTGAATGCAGTTTCTTTCATCAAATCTAGTATGTCATGGACTATACTCATCTCTATGAAGTTCCCTTCCACTACATTATCGTTTTGGCAGCCAAGAAGGATGGGAATTATCTGCAATAACTCCTGATCATCTCCCACAAATAACTTCAAAGCCGTCTGCTAAGTAAAAGAGAATGCCAATGACATTGATAAAGAATCAACTGTGGATACTACACTAATTTTAAATAGTGAAAACAACCGCAAGAGGATAGTGAATTCAGACGTGCCTGCAAAACTAAACTGCCGTATTGATCAGTTTGCAGGGTCTTAACGTCTTTTCTGGAACATTTCAAGATCCCTGATACAAGGAACTTTGATAACTCCGGAAACACCAGGTGTGGATGTGATAAATTGTTTTTATCTGATCGTGAAGCATTCAAATTCAACCGCTCTGCTAAAATTGTTGATGGTTTTGCTCGATGAAACTCTGTGGAATCCAATGGTACTCCTAGACAGAGACAAAGAAGACTCCGAAGTACATGAGATCCATAGCAGTTACACATCAAATCAATAGGATTTCCTACAATTGCCTGAAAAGAATCAAAAGTGTAAAAGGTAAGTATTTAAAAAATTAGATATAATAAAAAAGCTAAGTGGAAATTTACTTTTTGAATTGCATAATGTTTAACTGAAAGCTTGGACATTAATGACTTTTCTTGCAGATTACAAGGCAAAACTTATCTAGATAAAAAGACATTTCCGACACTTAAGACCTTGCAAATAGTTTTTAGAGTCCCTTCAACAATGGAATGGGCCTGTTCATCTTGAAGATGCATGGCTAAAGACTTGAGAGCTGTCTCGGCCACATGAGAACCAGATCTATCCATAGCAATTGCAGGAAAAACTTTTGCACAGCCACGGAGGAAACTGCAAAGGTGATCCACATCACAGCCCTCAAGAAGCGACTGCAAAGTGTGACTTATGATGTAATCAGTTGCAAGTTCTAGTTCTTTCCCTCTAGTTTCCTCAAGGGCATTACGACAGACAACGGATCGCTCTTCAAAATCAACCTCATTACTTTCAAAAAGATTTGAAATTTCAGCAAAGTACTTTGCCAAATCAGGGTCAACCTGTTTCCTACAAGGACCATTCAAGTTTTATACATGTTTATCTCAGCCCAACAAATAAGATTGTTAACCATATTCAAAAAATGAAGAAGTAGAAGAAGACACGAATTTAAGTTACTAAGTTGCTTCACCTGACAACCGAAAGTTGCGGCTCTGAAGCATTCTGATGCTTCCAAGATTTTCTGACCTTTCCACTCCTATCAGCTCCATGGCCAGAAAATTTTTTATTAGAATTATCAACATCGAAACCAGAACTTTCCTTCTTAGCTTTCCTGTGTAAGCCTTTTTTCTTCCTACCAGGTTTATATGATTTAACCTCCTCACCCATCAAGCTACCCTCAACCAAATTACAGATTCTTGATCTTCTGGATGGTAGAGCTTTCAAGCCAATAGCAACCATAAGCTCCCAACCAACAACACTTTCCTGCTATTAACCTACAAGTACATAATTAAACTAGATGACTCATTCTATATCCCAACAAAAATATGAAAGCAAAATGCTAGTAACCTAAGCAATGTCACCATAATTCCAATAAAGAATTCATTATCTCCTTCTTATTCTAGTGGTATTAACTTTTAACGTTACAACAAAGTACATAATTTCAAGAACTATAAGCTACAATAAACTAGATAACATAAACTATTTAGCAAAAAATCAAATAAAAATTTTCAATTACAACAAAGCTTAAAGCATAAATTTATCTTCTTTTCCCCCTTTTAGACATTGGCTACAAGAAAAACTTATAGCCACTGAACCGTGAGAAAGTTACTACAGCAATAAAATTTAATCCAAACAAACATTTATGCACTAACCCAGATGTTAAAATATGTTAATTCAGCTCTAAAACCATAAGCAAACACAAGCGTACCTCGGCAGCCGTGTGCGTCCGCTCAGAAAACCTAGGCACGCCAAGAAGAGTACGGAGTTGTTAGTTGCCGCTTGTTGCCGGTATTCCATTCAGGTGAAGCGACGACGTTTATATTGGGCATGAACTGCCTAGTTTTTGCATGGTAGTGTTTGCATTTAAGGCCTTTTAGTTAGGTAAGCCCAAAAGAATAAATAGCAGTGATCGTCAAGCCCAAAACCTGACCAACCCCATTTTGCCATTTAAGGCTAATGTTGTCATGTAATTATTAAATTAGATTATTCATTTTTGAAAGTGATTTATATTATTTGCCTTTTAACACCAGCGAAAGAAAAAAAAAAAACTATTCATTCATTTCAAGGAACCATTAAACATGTTGGCAAACTTATCATTTATCTGTTAAGATATCAACTAAGTGTAACCACCTTAATTAATTTGATTTTTTTTTTTTTATTCAATTATGAATGTAAAACCAATCCAATTGGAATCAATCGATTTGTGTGAATGGAAAACCAAAAATAATTATAATTATTCAACAACGTTAATCAAAGTGAACTTCCTAATTGGGTTGGATGTGAATTCTGAAATTAATAATATTGTATTATAATCCGAGTTGTGGTCACATTATTAAGCTATGGTTTAAATTATATTATCCTCTAAAATAAATAAAGATAAAATAAAATAAAATACAGTTGAAGAAAGAGACAAACAGTTGCTTATCTGTAAAGCCGGTCAAATGAGACTTTTTCAAAAAAATAGCTAAAAAAATTATTTTGATTTAAATTGATGCTGGTAGAATATTCAACAAAACGTTATTCACGGTAGAAAAACTTTGAAGCAACTATCAATAATTGATGTTGCTTTAGACTCGGTTTGAAAGTGTTAAAGAAAAAGCATTTATTTTTTATATTATTTATATATTTTAATATTTTTTCAAATTAAAATAATTAATGCTATCTGCTAAATATTCTAAATATAGTTTTAATAATTTTTTTTTAATGTATTACACTCTTATTTTAAGGGTTCATAACTCTTACAAATAATCAAGAAGTGCAGTCTTTTAAAATATAGATAGATAGCTAGATAGATAGATACATATGAAAGGATTGTAAATTTACACAAATATATAGGTCAAAATCCTGCAAATAACAGAATTTAAATGAAATATCTTGGTAATTTAATACTTATATAATATTAATTAGTACCGACGAATAATATCTTAATTATGTTGGAGGAAGACAAAGATTAATTTAATTTTAATTATCAGACAAATGAAGAATCGCTTTCAGTTAATTTTGTATATAATCAGTTTGGTTCCAAATTAAGGTTTAAATTTTAGATAATTTATATATAAATATAGATATATGTGTTCTTCATACTGTACACGAATACAACTTTTATAAATATTGAAAGTGGTGTGTTCATGGTGGGTCACGTTTGTCTTTGAATCTATTCCATGCAAATTTATTCATGTTTAAATTAGAGGCTGTTAACTAATTATTATAGCAACCCTTTTCAAATTTGTCTTATGTTTAAATTTCACCCAACAAATAATAATTTCGTTCATTATATTGTTCACATCATAATAAACGATATTATCTTATTAATTTATAATTTTAACTTTGTTTATCAGGAGCTACAGACTTAAAAACACTTGTATTAATTTTTTAATGAGTAATCTTCAAATGTTGGAAGATTCATTTTAATTTATAAGAAAATGTACAAATGTTTGATGATAGCATTCGTATTAGGAATTAGAAGTGTAACTAGTTTATGTTAAAAATAAAAATTCAAATCCTAAATGTTCTAAATACAAAGAGAAGCTAGAAAAAGTGTAGAGAGGGAATTACGTACTCTTGAAGCAATTCATCGAAAAGAAAATATAACACCCCTATTAATTAATTAATCAAAAACAATTGACACATAACAAAAAGAATCTTCATGACAATTTATATTTTAAAATATGTTTGAAATACACAAATAGTCTTCCTAATACATTAATAATTAGTAATCAAAAAGTATGTTATAAATGTAATTGTCAATTATTTGTATCCTTTTCGCTTCCAGACATATATAGATATCTGGGGTCCCAAAAACAAGCCAATTGGGAGAGGAGGATTCCAGAATATTGCTTTGCTTCTCCAACCCAATTAGCTGGATGTCATATCATTTGCCTATTTAATAATATTTCGTTACCCAATTGTGTTTTAAATATTGACAATAATGTTTTGGAAAAGGGATCGTTAACAATGATACAATCAAGGGTAAAGCAATATGGAAAGTTTTTTGCTAATAGTAGATAGCTGGCAAGTTGCTTCACAATTTATGATGAAAAGGTCATTGCTCGTCTGGAAAAGGGCGGAACCTAAGGCGGCTTAGTAGAATTTAGACTATGCGGATGATTTCCCAAACTCGGGATTTTCCAATCCTAATTGCTGTTTAGCAGGCAATTTCACCCAGCTTTAGTTATGTGGACATTTCGACCGTCGCTTTGAATATGGAAGCGATTTAATTTTTTTATTTTAAAAATAAAAATTTTTGATAAAATAAATAAATATATTTTTTAAAAAATAACTCAAATGTCCCTTCATATTAAAGAACGTTATATCCTATAAATTATAGACATTTATTAAGATCCAAAACTTGATGTAAAGAAAAAGTGAAAAGATCTGCCAAATAATCATACTTAATCCTATCTAATTAAACTCTCGTTCTCTAATATTCACATATATAAAGGCCTTATATGTTGTAAAACTACTACATGAAAAAGGATTCAATTCTTTTGAGAAGAGTTCTGCTAGCAAAAATCAACCCTCCCTGTTAAGTATTTTTTGAGCTTAACTTCTCAGGTCGATAAACACTCAAACACTCATGATTCATCTCTCTTTTTGATTTGGCCTTAGACAATTTACTGACTTGAGTATCAGAGTTTATTCATCGGTAATCCAGCTTCACTCCTAGCTCTTTTGTATCTGATTTCAAGTAGTCCCTGAGAATCCTTGTTAGGAGCTAAGGATCGTTCTTTATGGCCTCTGCATCGACCGCAACAGTAAAATCTGTGTGGTGAGCTAAGTTTTTCATTCGTAAAAAATTTAGGCATCAACAGTTAGCATCGTCTGTGAAAAACGAGCTAAAAGCAAGAACAAGAAACTCAAAAAGTATTTCATGTGAGCATGATGGAAAATACTTGTAGTCATCACTCTAAGAAAGTGGAAAAAGAAAAACCTGGAGGTCCTCTAAACACTGGTGAAAAGGGGACCACTATAGAATTGTCCGATGAAAATAAAGTACAGGATCACTATATTAATGGTCCAGCCAGTCGAGCAACTGTTAGAACCGAAGGATGTGAGCCCTGACAAATAAAAAGAGGGCCAATGGAGCATAAAAGTGCAAGAGAGACTGATAACTAGAAGATTCTTAAGCTGAAACACAAGAAGCAATAGCTGGAAAAGAAAATTGTGAGGTTAAAAGCGTTAGTTCGACGACAAAAGTACGAAGAGAGGCACCAAATCGTACCAAAAGCCTCAGAGGTAAGGGCAAACTATCCTCAAAGAAAAGGGAACTGAAAAGCCTAGTACCCAACTAGGGAGAATACTATTAAGAACACTTGTTTCACTAGTTTGCAAAAAGGAAAAGGTAAGGCTAATGCCTAAGACAGAACGAGAATAGATGGTGGCGATGAACTAATGATGCCCACTACCTCATACAGCCTTAAAATAAACCCAAGAATCACCATCAAATCAAGGCATACCATAATGGACCTGCAGTTACAACTCGATCAGATCAAGTCACGAGATTACGGTGCTCATCCTGCCAACCGTAGATGATAGAAACTTGAGTTAATAAGATATTGAAGGAAATTGAGATTGAAAAAACAAAGGTGAGTTTATTAAAGAACACAAACGAAAAGTTTGAGGCAGAAAAATATGGTGATTTTCCTTTTACCAGGAGTATACTGAAATTAACCATTCCTCGAAAGTTTAAAAATCACAGATCACGTCGTAT
>JAWDEX010000011.1:184061-255235 GCA_035221805.1 Trichilia hirta | reverse complement strand
TAAAAACTGCCTGAAGAATCAGAGAACCAATGATATGCATCCTAATGCCATTTGGCCATCTCCAATTTGATTTATCTCCACAGCTAAAGTAACTCTCAAGAAACAATATTTGTGGAACAATGTATCTTGGAGATTCACTCGTTGAACATACTGTAGCAGTAAGAGCTTCACAGCACTGCTAAACAAGTAAAAGAAATTTAACCATGGTTAGGCTGATTTGAGCTAACACCTACTGAGGAGGTTCATTCTAAGATTAATATATTCCGTGGATCTTCTTAACCAACAGATTCAAAAGATCCTAGAAATAAGATCTATAAATTAATTGCCAAGTTGAACTATTTCAAAATTTTAAATAAACAGTCATGTGTAACAGCAGACGTGAAATGATGGGCGTAAATAATACACCTTACGGTCATGGGAATGGAGCCTTTGACTTGCAGTGATAAGAGCGGCAATAACTCCTGACCTCCCCATTTCTAGAAGTTCCCTAAATTTTCCACCAAGTTCCTACCAAATCAGTGCCACCCAGTAGACAACAAGGAAAAAGATAACAATTAGCTGGCAAGACATACAGAACAAAATTTCAAGGTAGCTGAAAATGGTAAAAACAAGTATTACAAGAATTCATAAGACTAGTTAAAGGTAAACGTATATGCATATGTATGTATGGTACATTTCCACTGTTGCAAGAGGTAACAAGTGCCTGATTTGGTAAAGACCTAAAAGTACAAAAATGCATGCATGATATCAAAGCAAACTTACTTGATCTTGATCTCTTGCATGGGAAACTAATGCTTGGACAACAAAGTTTGCACAGTGGTGTGATGACAGCTCAAACATCGAGTTTTTGAAAACTTTCGCAAACATTTCATTATACAAGCTTTGAGGAGCCACTTCCGAAATTGCCTGCCAATTTAATGGAATTTAACAAAATAAAAATGAGAAAAGCTACCGTGCATTTTACAAATGGATGAGAATATAATAACCATTTAATCCATCAAGCCCTGAAACTGCTTTTTTCAGGGTATAAAGAGGGTACGGAATTTTTGTTTAACTTAACTGCCCTAAAGCAAAGCCCACCCCACCCCAGAAAAAGAGACATCACAAACAGGAAAGAAAGAGAAGAACATAAGACTTTCAAAATTGACAGAGAAGGAACTTCCAAGTGCAACCTCAAGTTGTTTACCTCCATTAAATGGCTGTCTGCAGTTTCTTTCATCAAATCTAGTGTGTCATGGACTATAGTCATCTCTATGAAGTTCCCTTCCACCACAGTAGCTTTTTTGCAGCCAAGAAGGATGGGAATTATCTGCAACAACTCCTGATCATGTCCCACTAATAACTTCAAAGCTGTCTGCTAAGTTAAAGAGATACCAATGACATTGATAAAGAATCCATTGTGAATGCTGCACTAATTTTAAGTGAAAACAATGGGCAATAAGATAGTGAATTCAGACATGCCTGCAAAACTAAACTGCTGTACTGATCAGTTTGCAGGGTCTTAATGTCTTTTCTAGAACATTTCAAAATTCCTGATACAAGGAACTTTGACAACTCTGGAAACACCGGGTAGGGATGTGGTAAACTGTTTTTATCTGATCGTGAAGCAGTCAAATTCAAGCATTCTGCTAAAATTGTTGATGGCTTTGCTCAATGAAACTCTGAGGAATCCAATGGTACTCCTCTACAGAGACAAAGGAGACTCCTAAGTACATGAGATCCATAGCAGTTACACATCAAATCAACAGGAGTGCCTACAATTGCCTGACAAGAATCAAATGCATAAAAGACAATTACTTAAAAAATTAGATATAAAAAAGAGCAAAACGGAAATTTATTTTTAAAGTGAATAATGTTTAACTGAGTTTAAACATCAATGACTTTTCTTGCAGATTACAAGGCAAAACATATCAAGAAAAGAAACGTTTATACCTTGCATATAGATTTTAAAGTCTCTTCAACAATCGAATGGGCCTGTTCATCTTGGAGATGCATGGCTAAAGACTTGAAAGCTGTCTTGGCCACATGAGAACCAGATCTATCCATAGCAATTGCAGGAAAAACCTTTGCACAGCCACGAAGGAAACTGCAAAGGTAGTCCACATTATAGCCCTCAAGGAGCATCTGCAAAGTGTGACTTATGATGTAATCAGTAGCAAGTTCTAATTCTTTCCCTCTAGTTTCCTCATGGGCATACGACAGAGAACAGATTTCTCTTCCAAATCAACCTCATTACTTTCAAAAAGATTTGAAATTTCAGCAAAGCACTTTGCCAAATCAAGGTCAACCTGTTTCCCACAAGGAGCATTCAAGTTGAATAAATGTTTATATCAACCCCAACAAATACGATTGCTAACCAGATTCAAAAAAGAAGAAGTGGAAAAAGACATGAATTTAAGTCGCCAAGTTGCTTCACTGGACGACGGAAGTTTGTAGCTCAAAAGCATTCTGGTGCTTCCAATATTTTCTGGACTTTCCACTCCCATCAGCTCCACAACCAGAAAATTTTTTAGTAGAATTATCAGCATTGAAACCAGAACTTTCCTTCTTAGCCTTTCTGTGCAAGCCTTTTTTTGTTTCTACCAGGTTTATACGATTTATCTTCCTCACCCATCAAGCTACCCTCAACCAAATTACAGATTCTTGATCTCCTGGATGGTAGAGCCTTCAAACCAATAGCAACCATAAACTCCCAACCAGCAACACTTTCCTGGGATTAACCTATAAGTACATAATTTAACTAGATGACTCATTCGCCGTCCAAATAAAAATTTTAAAGCAAAAAGCTAGTAACTTAAGCAATGTCACCGTATTGCCAATAAAGAATTCATTATCTCCTTGTTATTATTAACTCTTAAGGTTACAACTAAGCACCTAAATACAAGAACTACATATATGTTACAGTAAACTAGATGACATAAACTATTTAGCACAAGCCCAAATGAAATTTTCAATTACTAACAAAGCTTAAAGCATAAAGTTATCTTCTTCTTCCCTCCTTTTGACATTGGTTACAAGCAAAACTTTAAATCACTGAACACTGAGAAAGTTACTGCAGCAATAAAATTTAATCAAAACAAAATTTATGCACTAACCCAGATGCAAACTTTATTTAAAATTGCTAATTCAGCTATAAAACCATAACCAAAAAGAAGCGTACCTCAGCAGCTGTGTGTCCCCTCAGAAAATCCATGCGCGCCGAGAAGAGGACAGAGGGTAGTGGGTTGCCGGGCGTTGCCCGTACCGCATTCTCGTGAAATGACGGCATTATATGTTGAGCCTAAGACTGCTGATTAGGCCCAGTTTTTGAATAGTTACTGTATTCACTATGGGCTGAAGTGATAGTTAAGCCCCAAAAAATAAATAGTAGTGATCCACAAGACCATCACCGGTTCCTTGTGAAAACCCCATTTTGCCATTTAAGGCTAAAATTGTCATTGTAATCTATCATATTAGATTGTTTGTTTTCAAAAGCAATTTATCATTATTTGTCTCTTAACATCACGTAAAGAAACAAAGTATTCGTTGCAAGGAAACATTAAACATGAAAAAAATAATTAAGTCTTTCTTTGTTTAATATACTATATTATTATTTTTTATTCCCCATAATTTTATTTAAAATTGTGACGCTTATATAATATTTAAAAAAAAAAAGAATATTCGAATAATATTAATTTTTTGTAAGACTCTCGTATTTTTATATTAATATTTAACCTTTAAGATTTTTCATTTTGTAGCACTTTAATTTTAAAAGTCGTATCATAATATGAAATAGAGTTTTAAATCTTTTTTTTTTATTTAATAGACTATAGTTATATGTTTACAATAAATTATTTTCTTTTTTCAAACAATTTTAATTATTTGTCTTTTAACATCACCCATAGAAATAAAACTATAGATTGGAAGGAAAAGTTAAACATGATGGAAGATATAATTAAGTTTCTCTTTTTTGAATAAATTATATTGTATTATATTTTTTATTTTACGTAATTAAAATTTTATTTAAAATTGTGTTATGTTTTAAAAGTAAAATTAAAAAATTAGTGATTTTTATATTAAAATCAACATATAGCCTAATTTTTTTCTTATTTAATGAATTAAATATATTTTTACTTTCGAGTTGTCAATAAATTAATTTAATATTTAAAATATTAAACGATCACGTTGAAATTTGAAATTTTTAAAATGGAAAATGAGAAGATAGAAAATTAGTTCTTATTAGATTATAAGCGAGTATTTAAAAAATTAAATAATTTAAGGGATTAATTATAATCGAAATAGAAACACCAATCATGCAATTTCATTGGTTGTATTTTTCTTTTATATAATGTTTAAATGATATATACATGTACCAAACATTATTATAAATATTATATTCTCCGGTCAAATCATTTTCTTTCCTTTATTGTACGTTTGTTAGTTATTTTCTTTTAGATTTTCTTTGCAATAAATACAGATATCTAGCTGCAGCTGTGTCTATGATAGTTTTGCTCCACCGGGACTCTGATCCATGGTGATATGGGAAGATTTTGGTGTTCTTTTATATGAATATTAGATTTTGTTGCAAATTTGAAAGCTTTGTTTCTTATATTCGGAAGATTAACAATATTAGATCAAATTCCACCCAAAATTTGTTGTAATTAGAGATGGACATATTTAAATTAATTGATATATTATAATTAAGGGTTGAATTGATTTAAACTAATTCAAGCTATCAATTGAATTGATTTATGAATTAATATTTTTTAAACTGTTATTTATTATTTAAATTTTAGATTGCATTAATCTTAAATAGTATATCCATCAAATTGAATACCTTTAAATTATTTAAAATATTTCTATATTAAAAATAATAATTTGTGATAATAATATTTAAATTGAGATTTTTCTCTTAAGTTCTTTGACATATACTTATAAAATTCAATTAATTATATTTATTATTTTATATCTATGTATTATTCATTTTAACTTTATTATAAATAGATGAAAAAATATATTGAAATTAAAATTTTTTTTCTTCTCATTTCTAAAACACTCAAATTATAAATTTAAACCAATTTAAATTGCAAGTAATAATGTGAATTGAATCAATCTAAAATATATTATTAAATTAAATTGAATTATTTTAAATATAATTTATAATATATAAATTAAATTCAATCTAAATTGCAAATACCCTCCTCTGATTATGAAAGCATCTGAAATGGCCAACATTGATGGTGACTGAAAAAGAGCCGAGAAAATATTGTCGGTGGAGCTATGCACTGACTTGTATTGATATTCTATGCATCTGTTTACTCCCAGTTCTAAGTTTGCTCACAACGGTTTGTTTCAATTACTTTACTGTAATAGATTGATTTAAGTTGATCGTAGTTCTATCATGGATTTGTTATTGTATGTTTGTTGCTTAATGAAATTACGTTCTCCTTAAAACAAAACAAAAACATTAATTAATTTCATTTTTTTATTTAATTATGAATCCCATGTGGATCACAAAACGGTTATTTCTCTGTCAAGTGGGTCAAATGAGATTATAAAAAATAATTAAAATAATAACTGAAGAACGTCATTCATTTGAAAATGATGGTGGGAGAATATTCAATGAAGCGTTATTCACGGCAGAAAAACTTTTAAGAATTATCGATTTGAAAATGCTAAAAAAATATTTATACTTGTATATTTAAAAAAAAAAAAATGTTATCAGAAAAATATTCTAAATTGTTGTTTTAATTAATATTTTATTATATATTATAGGTTATTTTGGAGATGAAGTATCTCACAAAATGTAGAGAAGGGGTGTAATTTCACACACATAAGTACTTCAAGTCTTGCAAATAACAGTATTTAAATAGAAATTCTTGGATATTTAGTACTTATATAATATTAATTAGTACTGCCTAATAGTATCTTAATTATGTTGGAGAAAGACGAAGAATAATTTAATTTTAATTATCAGACAAATTAAGAGTTGATTAACATTAATTTTAATTTGTATGGTAGCGAGTTAGGGCTGTAAAATTTTAAATAATTTATATATGTGTGTCTGTGTGTGCGTGTGTGCGTGCGCATTTTTCTTCAAGAAATACAACATTGGTAAATATTGAATGTGGTATGTTGATGGTGGGTCATGCTTGTCTTTGAATCGACTCCATGCTAAATTATTAATGTTTAATATTGCAAATCAAACACCAAATTAGAGAGCTTTTAACATTAATTATTATAACAACTCATTTCGAAATTGTTTTATTTTTTAATTTCTCTTGAAATAATAATTTAATTAATTAGTTTTTATTGTTCACGTCATGATAAACAATATTATCTCTTTAGTTTATAATTTTAGCTACAACTAGAGTTAGAAAAAACTTGCATTAGAAGATATATTTTAATTTATAAGGAAATATAAAAATATATATATTTTTTATAAAAATGTTTGATTATAGCATACGAATTAGCAATTAGTTATGTAATTAATTTATGTTAAAAGTAAAAGTTCAAAACCTAAATTTTCTAAAAACAAAGAGGAAAGAGAGAATTACCAATTCTCGAATCAATTCATTGAAAAGAAAAAAAACCCCACCCCTATTAATTAATTAATTAATCAAAAACAATTAACACATGGAGAATCTTCATAATAATTTACATTTTAAATCCCTTACAAAATATGTTTGAAATACACAAATATTTTTCCTAATACATTAATAATTAGTAATCAAAACATATATGGTATATGAAAATGCTAATCATCAAGTCAACTAGGAGAGGAGTACTCCACAACTATGCATTTCTTGCACAATCACATTAGCTGGATGTCATAGCTTTTGCATATTTAACAAAATTTTGTTATTTCCCACATCGCTTGACCCAATTGGGTTTTAAATATTGACAATAATATTTTTGAAAAGAGACCATTAAAAATTATAATATAAAGTGTAAAGCAATATTAAAACTTGTTTTTTTAATAGCAGCTAGGTGGCAAGTTGCTTTTCAATTTATGATGTTAAAGTTCAATGCTCATCTTGAAAGGGGGGACTGAGGCAGCTTATTAGAATTTAGACTGTAGTTAAAATATTTGAAGTTATTGTTGTTAAAATAAAATTATTAAAATTTAGTTTGGTAATTTACTTTTACATATACATTTAGAAATAAATTATTATGATTTTGAAATTATAATTATTCTGAGATGATATGAGTACTATATATATTAATAATAAATGGTGTAGATTAAATGTTTTTATTTACTAAATTTTTAATTATTGCATGTATTTTTAAATTATAGTAGAAATACAACGGCACAACTATATCTCTTGATTTGCCAAACAAGATAATAACGACTTTACTTAGTATAATTAATTGATAATATGAGCAAATAAATTATGATTGTTCTTCTTTATCCATTGGTGCCCAGCATATCTCAAAATCCTTCCTGCTGTTAGCTACGATAGAATCCAATGCTCGATAAAGAAAAAGGGTATATATTATTGGTTTCTAACACTTGCACCTTTCCTTTTTCTTCTATAATCATGTTTAATTTTTTAATTCATATAATATAGTATTGAAAGGCTTGCTTACTGGATAACTAATGTTTAAATAATATTATATTTTTTAAATTATGATTAAATTTAAGCACATAATTACTATTAATTCAGTAATAAGTACTCATCTTTTTGCTCATTAAAAAAATGTCTAAATTTTCACGTAATTTTTAGAATATATTTCTTTTTACGAAATTAAAACAATTCATTAAGAGCTTAGATATTTGACTGTATCACTTACTAAAACCTTAATAGACCCCCTAATCACTAAAGCTGTGTCACGTATATATTTTAAAAAATTAGTAATTTTATGTATATATTTTTATCAAAAAATAAAAATAAAAAAAAAAAGTTTTTTTCACCTATCATAGAGGTATATATGGTATATGAGACTGAGAATGATAGTTGAGCATGGAGAAGGCAAATCTTAGACGTCTTTGAAATTTGAAGTCAAAAATGGCGATGGCTACGGAGTTCGGACAAAACAAGAGATATATCTAAACCAGGTTCCATACAATGTAATGAAATTGAAGCCCTCAACCAACATGATAATGGGATAATGTACAAGACATTGTTTGGTAAAGATATGAAGATGGAAAATGGCAAGTGGCCGGCCACTTGTGTTTTGTCAGATGATTCATTCATTCAGAAACATACATACATACATACATACATACATAAGTGGGTTAAAAGCAAATTACTAAAAACAATGAAAAAATTAATAAACAAGTTGTAACGGGCATTCCCTCGAGGAGAGAGCGAGTTTGAAAATGTGTCGTGTATTCTTTTGAATCTTATCTTTAATATATATTTTTAATTGATGGTTCACAAATAAAAACCAATAAAAATATAAATTTTAATTAAATACTATTATTTTTTTGAAAAAAAAAAAGTGAAGTGAATTCAGGTTAGAAAATATTCTTATTCGTTTGAAATATATTGTACAGTACATCTATGATATTATACCATATGTTATTTACTTAATATGTGTACATGGTGTTTGGTAATTATATATTTATGTATATATTACATTACAAAAATATTTTTGAAATTGAGGGGTAGTTACAAATCATGTTTACCATATATTTTGAAAGCACAATATTACAAAATAAATCTAAAATATAAAGAGTAATATATTTCAAATTTTTTATTCCAAAATACATCTCAAAATTAAAATGAACGAATGTCAAATATATAGCATGATATTATTGATTTTTTAATTGAATTACTGAGTACATGACAAAAATAAGTTTGAAATTGAGGGGAAGTTACAAACCATGTTTACCCTATATTCTGAAAGCACAATAAAAACAAATATTGCAAAATAAAACTAAAATATAAAGAGTAATATTATTTATTTTAAATTTTTTATCTCAAAATACATGTTAATTCACTTATTATCTTATTTAATTAAGATGTATTTTGCAATAAAATATTTGGGATGAATAGTATTATTAAAACATAAATATTGAAGATATTAAAAATCAAAGAGCAAATATTAAAAAAAGGATGGAGAGTAATCACTATTCACACGAGGCTTGTGTATTAATGAAAAACAATAAAGATTCAAACTAAAAAATTAATTCCTCATAGCTAGCTAGCTGTTAACACAAATTCTCAATTTTATTCACTAATCAAGTCGCTTTCACTGGTCCTCCTTCACTCTCTCTATATACATACATACTCTCCTTTGCTTTCTTTCTCAATAAGTACTTCTTTCTTCTTTCTCTAAAGAAAATGGCTCAATTCAAAGAGCACTTCACTAAATTTTCAGATTCTTCCAAATACATTTCCGTTTCCAGGAAAAAAAAGAGAATCTTCTTAGCCCTTTTCGCAATTTTATTTCTTGTTGTTGCTGTAATCGGTATTGTCGCCGGAGTTAACTCGAGAAAGAATTCCGACGATAATAAAATATCTGAGTCTCATGCTATTCTCAAAAGCTCTTGTAGCAGTACGAGATATCCTGATTTATGCTTCTCTGTTATTGCTGCTATTCCTGCAGCATCCAAAAAAGTGACAAGCCAAAAGGATGTTATTGAAATGTCCTTAAATCTTACCACCACAGCAGTTGAGCATAACTATTTCACCATCAAGAAGCTACTTGCGTCGAGAAAGGGTCTTACAAAACGCGAGAAAACTGCTCTGCACGATTGTCTTGAGACGATCGACGAGACTCTAGACGAGTTACACAAGGTTGTCGAGGATCTTCATGAATATCCTAACAAAAAATCTCTATCGCAGCACGCAGATGATCTGAAAACTTTAATGAGTGCTGCAATGACTAATCAGGAAACGTGTCTCGACGGATTCTCGCACGATGATGCTGACAAAAAAGTCCGAGCATCGTTGGAGGATGGCCAGGTTCATGTCGAACATATGTGTAGTAATGCACTTGCCATGATCAAGAACATGACAGACAATGAGATTCAGAATGAGCTGCTCAGGACAACCAACAGGAAGCTCTTGGAAACAAAAAGGTTGGACGAAAGTAGTTGGCCAGAGTGGCTGTCGGCTGGTGACAGGAAACTGTTGCAGTCGTCGTCAGTTACGCCAAACGTGGTTGTGGCGGCAGATGGGAGTGGGAACTTTAAGACGGTGTCTGCTGCGGTGGCCGCTGCTCCTGAGGGAAGCACGACGAGGTATATTATTAAGATTAAAGCCGGAGTTTACAGGGAAAATGTAGAGGTTACGAAGAAGAAGAAGAATCTAATGTTCATTGGAGATGGAAGAACTCGAACTATCATCACAGGAAGTAGGAATGTTGTTGATGGAAGCACGACCTTCAATTCTGCAACAGTTGGTAAGTTCATGGATGCTTTCAAAACTATTAATCCTAGTTTTCCATTCTTTATTTCTATTATTTATTAATTGTGCTTTTAATTAGTTCGGGGTTTTTTTCCTATGAATATCAGCATCTTTTAAAACTACTAATCAGATGAAGAATAAATTTATTGTTACTCATCCAATAAACTTTTTTTTGTAGGAACAAAAGTCTTCCATTCTATACATGTTGTCACTTTTGTTGCATTTGTAATTTGTTCCTCATGGTGTTAGGTGCCCATAAAATCTGGTGTCTAGAATATCTCATGTGATGAATCATTTGGACAGAATGACAGGAAAGAAGGTCCAATTATGCACATAAAATTGACAACACATGCACAAAAATCTGATTTAAGATTAGGATTGCACATGGGGTGGCAATATTTTATACATTATTTGTCTGTCAAGAACAGAATGAGAGACCCCGTAAACGACAAATCGCTCTCCGTCTCCCATCTTCATCGTTTTCTCATTATTAGGAAACAAACAGTACACTATAACACTTGATCAAAAACCCATAGCTAGTCTCTTATTATTTAAATAATATATTTATATATAAAATCAACTTGTGCTTCGTATTTCGAGGTAGCTCGGCGTAGCCACGCGCTGCTTGAGTAAAGATAGTTGCTTTATCATCTCTCTGTACGTGAAAAGATGATGAGCAGTAAAGTGTTGGCTTACAGCTGAGCACCGATAGCTACCCTTTTGTAATCATTCTTAAATATTTTGACTTGTTCTAGAAAACAATTTGTTACGCAATGACCCATTTTAATTTCCTCGCGTTAAGCTTGGTTTGTGGGTACTTCCTCGATGCTTCTTTAATTTTTAGGTAGTTGAGAGTTTGATAACCCATTGAAAGCGAAAACCCAACTCAGCTGTTTTAATGCACCGACGCTCTTCAATTGTTTGTTTCTCTTTCTTCACGTGCTTCTTCTCTCTTTCATGTTTCATGTATCGTATTTTATAAAATAAAAATTAATTTGATATAAGTCAATATTAATTTACTTTAATCAATATTGTTGAATATTTTTTTCAAATTCGTTTAATATTTGAAATTTTTATTTGAACTTAATTGTGCATAACTATTACAAAAGTGAAAAAAAGAAGAAAAAAAAGAAGTGAGGATATATTTTCAAGTTTACCCATTTATCTAAAGAAAAAAAGCATCCCAGACCCACTGGCACCATCTTTAGTCGGTGGGTGACAGTTGGGAGACTGGGTGTCATTTAATTCTCCAGATTTAGAAACTTTGGAAAAGCTCACAATAAATCCTGAAGATCTTTACTTAAAGTGAAAGGTTAATTAATTCAAAACTTTTCTCTCACATCAAAGTATATGTATTCGGGTTGAGAGAATCTATCACTATTACAATTTGCGCTTAATTTAAGTTATTTGATTTGTCAATTCCATGCGATTTGCTCATAAAATCCAAGATACGTATGTAGAGAATATTTGATTAATTTATGTATACCACAATAATTAATATATTTTCATTTGTATGTTTCTGCAGCTGTAGTTGGTGAAGGATTTCTAGCCCGAGACGTAACATTCCAAAACACAGCCGGTCCATCAAAGCACCAGGCAGTAGCACTACGAGTTGGAGCCGATCTTTCAGCATTTTACAATTGCGATATGTTAGCATACCAAGACACATTATACGTACACTCAAATCGCCAATTCTATGTAAACTGCTTCATCGCAGGCACAGTTGATTTCATTTTTGGCAACGCTGCGGCCGTCTTACAGGACTGTGACATCCATGCACGCAGACCTAATTCAGGACAGAAAAATATGGTCACAGCACAAGGTAGAACGGACCCCAATCAAAACACTGGGATTGTGATTCAGAAATCCAGAATTGGGGCAACTTCTGATTTGAAACCTGTTCAGAACGATTTCCCAACCTATCTTGGGAGACCCTGGAAGGAATATTCCAGGACTGTGATCATGCAAACAGATATCAGTGATGTGATTCAACATGCCGGGTGGCACGAATGGAGTGGGACTTTTGCACTGGACACATTGTTTTATGGTGAGTATCAGAATACTGGAGCTGGTGCTGTAACTTCACAAAGAGTGAATTGGAAAGGATTCAAGGTGATTACTAGTGCAACGGAGGCTCAAGGATTTACTCCTGGACAATTCATTGCTGGTAGTAGTTGGCTGGGTTCTACAGGTTTTCCATTTTCTCTTGGTTTGTAAATTTTGGTCTTTTAGTTTAATAATTAGTATTTTGATTGAGGGAGTGGCTTGTTTATGCCCCGGTATGCAAGTATATTACTGCCAATTTATTAACAATTAATAAGAGTAGGAGCAGAATGTTCTGGTTTCTTGAGAATAAAATTGTTGCATTTATTCACTCTGGCAAATTACTAATTATTGTGATAGCAATTGGCAAGTCATTAAAGAGCACAAGAAAAGTGTTCAGGTCTATTTTTTCTTATTTCTAAACATATAAGAGTAAATATAAAATCTAAATAATTTAAATACTCAAGTTATGCATAAGAAAGTTGACAAAATACAATGTTACAATAAATTCAATCCAATCAAAACTTGATAATTATTTAATTGGGAAAATATCAATAATGAAGGAAAGTATGTAACTTTTTTCTTATTCATAGAATCATGCATATTTATGTTAAAAGAGAGGAAAAAATAAAGGTAAATTAACTTTAATATTTTATATTTTTGATAAACTATTAATCTATATTTGTAACATTTAGGTCTTGGTTGCATATGCAATAGTGACATGAACTTGTTTTCTTTAATTTTCGAATTGTTGGATCATCAATTTTATATCCTATATCAACGTTTCTTCATACTTTTATCTTTAGAGTATTAATTAATCAAAGAAATCATAAGAGATTGCTATAATTAAGGATGCTCTTGTCTAATAATAAATGGTTAATTACGAAATATATGGAAGGAAATTAAATGAAAAATGGAAACTATATAGAGATATTGGCGCAATCATCGGCTAGTTGTATGGAAACTTTCACTGTTTCACATCATCACATGGGTAGGGTGCACGGATGCATAAATGTTACGCATAGCCGATTGCGAACAAGTCCAAGAGGACAACAACTAAAATTCATTATCTTTTCCCCGATTGAAAAATGGAGAGACCATGTCCTCCTTGTCACCATTATTCCTAATAATCGTTAATGAATTTTTTGACTTTGCATGCCTTTCCAACTAAATCCAATGACTTCATCGATAAAATTGATTATCTCATCAAATATTCGTCGAGTTTGTGTTTTATAAGTTAAAAATAGTAAATTTCAACCTATTAATTTTTGTGCAAAGCCGGCCCATATTAAATGGGTTGGTCTATATATCAGAGAAACTAAAAGAAATCAATGTAAATGCAAATTGAAACATTAATATAAACGAGCGTCCTGCTGTTAACCTAATAGTAAATGTAATTGGAAATAGATTCAAATACAAAAAACTTTGTTGATTCGAATGGAATCATAGATTGATTTATTATTTTAGACAAAGCCTAGCTATTTATTGACAATTTCAAAGAATCAAAACAATATACATCTTCCTAACAATATATGTAAGCCAATGAGTAGACCAATTCTCACAAAATCAAAAACAAGTTAATTAAAAATTTTCGTGTCACATAATATATTGGGATTAAACAAATGATAATAATGAAAATGACCCTTTCTTTGCTAGCAATGTTTTACTTGTTCCAAATATGAAAAACGAAAGGAGAAATGGCTTCAATGATCAATAGAAACAATTGATTTTGATTAATTTTGGACTTTGGGAAGCTCTTTGGATGCTTTTCCCACACTCTAGTACCTTCCCCTTTCCATTTTGTCCATAGAATTTCAGCATATATATTAAGATTCTATTTATTTATTCATTTATTTTGTGATGGGTCAAGACCGAGTAAGGCACATTTACATAATATTACAGCTAGAAACTCACTATCATGAAACCAAATGTCTTAATTGAATTAATCACGTAGACATATACCAACGAAGTTGACCTTGTATGTTCATACTTTGCAGCGTGAAATATAGATATATTATACATATTTATATTAATGGCAAGCAGCTAATTTTTAATTATATGAAATAATAAGTATGGTATGCCTTGGATGCATACCATTGTTCTCAGGTGGTTTAATTTTGGTGAGTGCAATAATTAATAGTGTTCTTTTGCACAGAAAACACAAACGAAACTTGAAAGAAAAGAGGGGAAACGGGCTAATAAAATAGTTAAATTATGATGGGGGTAATTACATCCCACCTTAATCACTATTTTTTTATAAATAAATACACAATTTGTCTATTTTAAACAAACAAACACCTAATTGTTTGTTGCCAATAATAAAATGACTAAGCAAAACACTGTTTAGTCATAAGTCTGTTTTTCAGCCCATCATCAGAATGTCCGACGAGGCTGCAAACCAATTAGGAGAGCAAGCTATCAATTCTGAAAATGTTGTAATTTGATTTGATGATATCCCCCTATAGAAGATATGTCAATTATGTTTTTCTTGAGTTTCTGTTAATGGAAGTCTTCTTCACAAGAGAAAAAAAAGTCATAAGAAGTCGACAATTACAAAAAATTTAATTACATATGAATATGTTATAGCTTAAAAGTCTACATCTAAACTCCTACAATTTCTTTTTCACTAAAATGAAGGCTATGAATAAATTTATTATAATCTTGATAGTAAGTTCTCAGCGAGAGATATCATTCTCTTAAGAGGCATTTTCTCCTCTTTAGTGATATGTTACATACTTGAAAATTGTGATGATAAAAAATCGAATATTTATTTTGTCATTTTAATAGGTATAAATATTTATTTGTTAGAAATAAATAAAGTATATCTTCATTCTTGAAAGTACATAAAATTATGAACCTGAATGATATTTACGTCCCTGATTAATCGGTCCATTGATGAGGATTGGCAAAGAAGCATCGAAGAAAGAGATTCTATATTTGCTGCCTCGCATGCATATAAAAACAGTTCCATTTCACACACAAAAACAACACAAATCAAAATCAATAATCGGAATCGGAATGGATTCAATGAATTCCTTTAAAGGGTACGGCAAAGTTGATGAGCATGAACAAGCAGTGTTCCGGCATAAGACGAGGAAGCGTCTGATAATCCTAGTCGTCTCTGCCGTCGTGCTGGTTGCTGTAATTATTGGTGCTGTTGTCGGAGTTGTAGTAAACAAGGGAAAGAATAATTCATATTCCAAAAATGTTCCGGCAACCGATTTGTCTCCATCGGCTTCACTCAGAGCTTTATGTGGCGTCACTCAGTATCCCGACACTTGTTTCTCCAGCATTTCCTCCATGGAAGTCTCAAACGTCACTGACCCGGAAATCCTCTTCAAGCTCTCTTTACGCGTTGCCGTTGATGAGCTCTCGAAGTTGGTTGAGTATCCATCGAAGCTCAAGGAGAAAACGAACGACAAGCAAGTCCAAAACGCTTTAACGGTTTGTGCAGAACTGTTTGATGATGCGTTGGATTGGCTGAACGAGTCTCTATCTTCCATGGAAGTCAGCAAAGGAGATAAATTATTATCTTCATCAAAGATTGATGATTTCAAGACTTGGATCAGCACAGGGATTACAGACCAAGAGGCATGTTTAGATGCTCTACAGGAGCTAAACTCGACGCATTACCAAAATTCAACGATTCTTAAAGACATACAATCCGCAATGCAGAACTCTTCCGAGTTCTTGAGCAACAGTTTGGCAATTGGCACAAAAATAATAGGTTTATTGGCAAAGGTTAATAATATACCAATTCACAGGAGATTATTATCATATTCTGGTTCAGATTTTCCCAGTTGGGTTAGAGCAGGCGACAGGTGGCTCCTCCAGGAGACCAACCCGACGACGGATGCGACGGTGGCGCAGGACGGAAGTGGGGATTACAAGACCATTAAAGAAGCCGTGGCGGCGGTTCCTAAGAAGAGTCCGAAAAGATTTGTGATCTATGTGAAAAAAGGAAAATACAATGAGAATGTGATTTTAGATAAAAGCAAGTGGAATGTGATGATGTTCGGAGACGGTAAAACGGAGACAATAGTTTCCGGCAGCTTGAACTTTGTTGATGGAACTCCCACTTTCGCCACAGCCACTCTCGGTAAGTTCCTAATTAACTTTTACTGTGTTATTAATTTATTGGTTTCGTCAGCTTTTGCAGAACATTTATGGTAAAATTAAGATTAATTTCTCTCTTCTTAAAACTTGAATGCATAATCCTTGAGCATGCATCAAATGGATTTAGTTTCCGCCATTAGATTTGTGCAAGGATTTTAATTCAGAGTTAGGTATATTTTTATATTAAAATTTAATTATCAGAATCAATCTGCTATATATGTTAATAATTAGTGTAGGAAGGAAACCGAAAGCGTTAGAACATAGATTAATGAAACCCACGTGGATTATGAGGACCCATGTGATATTGATTTGGAACAATTACCTAAAATTTTGTTGTTAGCCTATAAAGTTAATTTCTTTCTACAGAACTAATAATAAATAGGTTTTGATCTTTTTTTTTTTTCCTTTGTAACCTCATCATGTGCATGTCTGGTTGCATGTATAAATGACAAGCCTATGATCCCATTTGCTGCATTGCTAGAGAATAATTTATTGGAGTCAATAATCAAAGCCTGCAAGCGATCTTCGATGATATGAAGACATTAAAAGTTGTCTACGTGTAGTTGTTTCCATGGATAAATAGCCTTTAATGCTATTTTCTTGTCTCATTCGTTATCAGATGTTAATCTTTAGCATGAAGCAAACATGTTCATTTGTTGATCTGATCTCTTTTCTTCTCAAAGAGAGGAAATTTAACCACATTTGATTTGATTCGATCATCTGTTATAAAAATGGAAATTAAATCCATTCATAGGAAAGCAAAATGTAAGACTTTGCACATGACATGTTTAATGATATCTTGCGGATTGCTGGGTTTTGCTGGCCGCAACATTCCCATCAGAACATGATCAATGCCCCACTTTGTGTCGCTTTCTATAAAATATATCAAAAATTTGATATGACTTAAATTATATTTACACTGTGCCCCAGAAACCATTTTTTTTCTCCGTATGCTAATGGTAGATGTGAAATTGAATTGAATTAAATGTGTAGTACTAACAAAAATTTATGACTATGATCAGCTGTTGCTGGTAGAGGTTTTATTGCAAAAGACATGCAATTCATCAACACAGCAGGGCCAGAGAAACACCAAGCAGTGGCATTCCGGTCAGGTTCCGACCGTTCAGTATTTTACCGGTGTGCATTCGATGCATATCAAGACACTCTCTACGCTCATTCCAATCGCCAATTCTACCGCGACTGTGACATCACCGGTACCATAGATTTCATATTTGGCAATGCTGCAGTTGTTTTCCAAAACTGCAACATCATGCCTAGGCAGCCTTTGGCTAACCAGTTCAACACCATCACAGCTCAAGGGAAAAAGGACCCGAATCAAAACACTGGAATTTCCATTCAAAAGTGTACGTTTTCTCCTCTCGCTAGTCTTACAGCTCCGACTTTTCTTGGTAGACCCTGGAAAGATTTCTCAACTACAGTGATTATGCAATCTACAATTGGGTCATTTTTGAACCCATTGGGCTGGAAAGAATGGGTCAGCAATGTTGACCCACCTAAAACCATATTCTATGCTGAGTACCAAAACACTGGACCAGGAGCGGTTGTGACTGGACGGATTAAATGGGCTGGGTTTAGGCCCACTCTCACAGATAATGAGGCAGGAAAATTTACAGTGGGAAGTTTTATACAAGGGAGTGAATGGTTACCAGCAACTAGTGTGCAATATCAAGGAACCTTATAAGCATATAGCATGTATTGCTCAAATGAGTTATATAGTTTGTTTGTTTTTTTTCAACTTTTTTATCATTTGGTCTATTACTTCTTATTTAAAAGTTTTTCATTTACAATTGAAAGTATAATAGACGAGAGTTTGCCTGTAACTACGATAAGATTTTGTGATTCATGATTTCTTGAACAAAAACTTGTGATGGCTGATGAGATTGTCAGCTGACTAATGATCAAGTATCTTAAAGTAAAAAAACAAAACCATATTGTATACTTGTAAAATATAAAAACTGAAAAAACTAATTGTTATTATCTACAATTGTAATTCATAATCTAAATATTAGTTTGACGAGGAAAAAATAAAAAAGGAGGAAGACGACACAGCATATTGCTCTTCCATGGTATAAATAACTTTCCACTTTTTAAAAGAAGACTTCTATTGTTTTAATGAGTCAATGAATGATGGACGTAATTTTCTTGGAATATTACAAAAAAAAGAGAACAAAAACATCCAGAAAGCAGTCTCTGTCGTTAGAAAAACAAAATAACTGTTGCTTCATTTAATCCTCTTATTATTAGGGGGCTAAAGGTAGAGAATAATAGAATGTAAACACCAATAATAAGAAATAAATGTAGTTAATTTTATCTGAAAATTTGGTTAAAATAATATTTTTATTTTATTAATTTTGAAAGTATTCACAAATATTAGCCCTTGAGATAATAGATGATATAGTATAATTTTTCATAATGTCGGATCAAATTTTTGGTTGATATTATCAAATCCTTTTCTTTTCTTTTCTTTTTTATGCAGCAGATAACAAAATCATTTTCAGCACTAAAGCAAGAAAATAAATATATGTATTCTATGATAAAATAGTGGCTTTTGTCAAATTTTAACGGTGGAATTGTCTTTTTATTTGTAAATAATAAGGAAAGAAACTACGAATGAAAGCCAACTACAAGATCCACGAACCTATGCTGATGTCACATGGCTGGTTGGCAACGGCATTGAAATGACATGGCTGGTTGGCAACGGCATTGAAAGAAGCAAAACCGCACGCGGTAGGCGCGACGAATGAGCTGAAAAACAAGGCTAATGCAAAACAAGTGGCGGAAACCAAACTACAATTACAACTAGGCTTCGACACAAGTGTCAGTCAATCAGACAACCAGTCTAAAAGGGACGATGCGAAGATTCGTGATTGCCAGAGCCAGTAGATTTCTCAACCACTTACATCATTATCAAAATCAGAAACATCCCTTTCTAAACCATCTTCTTCTCTATTCACAATATCAATCTCGTTTTTTGTCGTCCACTCCTGTGCTTGATTGCCCTTCTTCAATGGCTTCCAATTCTTCTCCTCCTGTCACTGTCGATACCCTGAATCCAAAGGTACTAACTTTCGTGAGTTTGGTTGTGTTTTGATCATCTATTTGTTTACTTGGGTTGGTTCTGCATCTGGGTTTGTTTCATTTTTCTTTTTCTGTCTCCGCACCTTTTTTTCTCTATGTATTTTAATTTATATCAACAGTTTTGATCTCCTGTGATAAAGCTTTTTGTTGTCATATGTTGTTAATTGGACTCCTGAAGTGAAACGAGATGGGATAATCTAATAGGATTTGGGTTAATCAGAGCTAGGAATGAAAGTTAATTTAGACTAAAAAGTTTGGAATTTTTTGTTGCGACACTTCGGCACGCCGGAGGATATTGACGATATGTTGCTTTACAAGCAAAATTACTTTTTTGATTATTTATCACTGTTTGGCTTTCGAGGGTTTATACCTTCTGATTTATTTTTTTTTAAATTTTATTGTGGATTAGTTTTATCGTTTCGATTCAAATAGGGTATCCTGTTTATGTACGTATGATGAGCTTGGTTATGTTCTTCTCTTTGTTAAACAAGGCTCGAAGCTTTAATTTTTGATTAAAAATGGATGGTGGTTGATATTTTATTTTATGGTGCCCATTTGCAGTGATTTTGATACAAAGAAAATGGCTCTGAATTAAATGAAATTAGACATCCTCATAGTCATAAATACATGCTTCTCTCTGTTTCTCTCCTTTTCTTTTTTGATATTGAGTCGTGTTAGTTATGTTGACATTCAACCTCTACCACTAAATTTAGATAAGCTAGTCATTGTGGTTAGAGGGGTTTGATGAACAAAATTTTATCTCCTTTTTTGTTCTGATTTTCATTACAAAGCTTTCTTCTTGGTTGTAGTGTTGTCGTAAATGTTTCTCTTCTTGCTTAAATCCTCACAAAGTTTGTCTTTTTTTAGGTTATAAAGTGTGAGTATGCTGTCCGAGGTGAGATTGTGACCCTTGCCCAGGTAATACAATCAGCTGCACTTTGGAGAACGTCTGTTTGTATGAAAAATTTGGAAGCAATTACCTTGCTTGATGAAATTCTTCATCAAAAATTGAATTTAATGGATGTAATATTGTAACTATTGATTTGATGAGAGCGGCTTGATGGTTTCCTATCTCAGGGTTTGCAACAAGAGTTACAAGCTAACCCAGGCAAACATCCCTTTGATGAGGTACTTGTTCTTTCCAATGGAAAGCTTATTCTAATTGGACATTTGGAGAACTGTTAAGCTTTTTTGGCATTATTCTATTTTAGACTAATTATTTATCATGTTGTCAGTTCTATTTGAGTTTCTCTAATTATTTTTTTAAGTGAAAGCAAAGCATTTTTGCGGATGGGTATGTGTCAATGCTTGATGATCTTTGATGACCCAATGACTTCTGTTACTGGATATTTTCCCCCTAATGTAAATTAATAATTTATGGAGAGTTAAGGGGATCATTATCTACAAGGGCATGGTGTAATAGCTACTGGAAATTTTTTCATGAAAATTTGCTCTCAATAGGGTTTACTTTGGTTGACTCTTGAATGATAGTTGGTGTGCTTGGTGCTGATTTTCAATCATCTTACTCAGATACTGTACTGCAATATTGGAAATCCTCAGTCTCTTGGTCAGCAGCCAATAACCTTTTTCCGAGAGGTTAGTTTATTTTGTTTTTGGTGAACACTACTCAAGGGTTAATTCCATCAAAGCAATTCTAATTGCCCTCCTGTCCATCTTAGGTTCTTGCATTATGTGACCATCCACCCATCTTGGATAGAAGTGAAACGCATGCTTTGTTCAGGTACGAAAATGAAATGACTGGTTATTGTATTAATGGATTGTGAACCAATACCTCATTTTGTCTTAATGTAAATTGGAGTTCTGTTAATGATAGATCTTTACTTAAACTAAAGATGTTTATCTGTTAAAATGTCATCTACTGTGAATTTTGTGATTTTTTTTTGTTTTCCGCGTACTTTGTGCAAGGAAGACTGAAAAAGAATATTCTAGAAAACATTCAAAAATATCATTTATATTTGAAGGGGGAAAATGAAAATGTAAAATGGAAACATAGGAGCGTGATGGTTTTTGTCCATCTCTTTCTAATTCAACTTTGGCTTACGATGTTTTACAGTGCTGATTCTATAGAGCGAGCTTGGCAGATCCTGGATCAAATTCCTGGACGAGCAACTGGTGCTTACAGTCACAGTCAGGTAATATCAGTGACCATGGCTGTGAATTTTTAAGTTATTTTAATAGTCATGAGTATGGGACTCATAATTTTGTACTTCCCTCTAGGGTATCAAGGGATTACGTGATACAATTGCTGCTGGAATTGAAGCTCGTGATGGTTTTCCTGCTGATCCAAATGATATTTTCTTGACAGATGGTGCAAGTCCTGCTGTAAGTCATGATTTGATTTTCATCTTGTTTGTATAGATGCCAATGCTTTTTCCAAGTGATATGATTTCAAAATCAGAGAATTTAAAACAAATTTTTTTTTCTCCACAGGTCCACATGACGATGCAGTTACTGATAAGATCAGAAAATGATGGCATTCTTTGTCCCATTCCTCAGTACCCTTTATACTCTGCTTCAATTACTCTCCATGGTGGAACTCTGGTATGTATGTTGTGCATATTGAGTACTTGCTTTGCATATCCTAGAGTCACTGGGTTGGTTTCAGTGTGATACCGAGCCAACTAGTGGGTTGCTTTTAATCTTTTTGTGAACTTGATTAGTATAAAATGGAATTTTGTAATTTTTCATTGATATTTTGAGATGTTATAATAGTGTTGTCCAATTATGCAGGTTCCTTATTATCTCGATGAAGCAACAGGATGGGGATTGGGAATTTCAGAGCTTGAGAAGCAGTTGGAGGATGCCAGGGCCAAAGGTATTAGTGTTAGGGCCTTGGTGGTTATAAATCCAGGCAATCCAACTGGGCAGGTAATTATTAGTTTGCTCTGTAGCAAAAATAAAATGCTTAGCAAAGAAGCATTATTTTATATTTTCTTCAAAGAGATTCCTTTTATTGTTGATTTCTGGCATTTGCATTCTTTTGATTTTCTTGAGCCTTACTTTCCAGGTTCTTACAGAAGAAAACCAGCGGAAAGTTGTGGAGTTCTGTAAACAAGAAGGTCTGGTCCTTCTTGCAGATGAGGTGAGTGATATTGGGAAGTTTGTACTTTAGAACATCCATTGACCAAACCTTAAATATGTGAAGTTTTAATGGATGTTGAGCCCCCTTCAACTATGTTTGTTCGCTAATGGATATTCCTTTTAACAATGTTCAATGGGCTTTATATAGGTATACCAGGAAAATGTTTATGTATCAGAGAAGAAGTTCCATTCCTTCAAGAAAATTGCTCGATCTATGGGGTATGGTGAGAAGGATATATCCCTTGTATCTTTTCAGTCGGTCTCTAAAGGTAGACAGTTTGTATCTTTATTTTTAATGGTAAAAGAGAAGAGGAGCTTTTGCTAGCAAAAGAATAATCGGCATGGATTATTCTTTTCTTTGTATTCAGGTTACCACGGCGAGTGTGGAAAAAGAGGTGGTTACATGGAGGTCACTGGGTTTAGTCCTGACGTAAGAGAGCAAATATACAAAGTGGCATCTGTGAATCTGTGCTCTAATATCTCTGGTCAAATTCTCGCCAGCCTTGTCATGAGTCCACCCAAGGTTATTTTTCTCTACATTTGAGATACCTTCTCTTTCTAAAGTTTGAACTAGTGCTCTTGTGGCTTGAAATCAGAGGAAGTGAAAAAAATGAGAGATGGGGAGAAAATATAATTCAAATCAGTTTATTTTCTCAATGTATGTAACTTTCTTTTAATATCTCCAAATCAGAATGCAAAGATTAATGCAGTTAAGCTGAAATAGGTACTCCATTGCGTGATTCTGAATAATTGTCCCCTGTCATATAGATTCTTTTGGGATTATAAAACAAAGAGCTTAGTTCGTGGGCAGTGTATAGACTTGTGGAAATAGGATTGCTTTGCTGTGTTATGTAATAAGTGAAACAAGTGAAGTATGATATCTAATACATGTGATATTTGTTGCACTCGATTAAATTTAATAAATATATGCAGGTTGGAGATGAATCCTACGAGTGTTACTGTGAAGAGAGGGATGGCATCCTCTCATCCTTAGCTAGGCGTGCGAAGGTTTGTTCCATTAACTTCTGAGTTGATTTTCATCCGACGAATTGTTTCTTTTTCATTTCTTTTTTTTATTGGATCTTAATAAAGTCATGATCATTATTGATGCAGACACTGGAAGATGCATTTAACAGTTTGGAAGGAATAACATGTAACAAAACAGAAGGGGCAATGTATCTGTTTCCCCGTATCCAGTTGCCAGAAAAGGCAATAAAAGCTGCAGAAGCTGCAAAAACTGCTCCAGATGCATTCTATTGTCGTCGCCTCCTCACTGCCACTGGAATTGTTGTTGTTCCTGGTTCGGGTTTTGGTCAGGTGAGTGTCTCAAGTAGGATTGGTGGTTGCATCTGATTCACCGTTAGGTTATTTTGCCGGTAGTCTTTCTTTCCCTCACAAGGCATGCGTGATTGTCAACTTGTATTAATGTTTGTGTTTGTGATATTTTGTATAGGTCCCAGGCACTTGGCATTTTAGGTGCACAATACTGCCTCAAGAAGATAAGATACCGGCTGTGGTTTCACGTCTGACAGACTTTCATAAAAGCTTTGTGGACGAGTTTCGCGACTGAAAATTTCTCGCCATAGGTTCAGTTTGTAATAAGAAAATGTAGCCGTTCATTTTGATCTTAAGAACATTTAAATTTTAAATGGACAATGGAGAGAATGCAATTCGATGTATTTTTCCGGGACATTTTGGTCTTTGGCCGAACGAATATCAAATCTTCTGTCTAGAATGAAATTTTTGGAGTTTTCATAACCACCAAATGTTTAAATATTTTAACCATAGTGATTCCAATGAGTAGCCATTTTTGCATCAAAACACTAAAAGCAGGATATATGAATGTTCTATCAAGATTCATGCAACTTGAGATGATGCTAAAAGCAAGGATCAAAATAAGTTTAAGAGCAAGATTTACCATAATCTTGTGCAAACTCAATAACAGGGTTCCAAACCAAACCAAAATTAACATTTTGATAAGGCGAATTTTGTTCATACAGCTGATTAGTATTTCAGTTCAGCACCAACACAGGTTTCACGGGTATTGACATGTAGCTCAAATTTAGCACCAAAATAGATAGGTTCCAGCGGGCACAATCCAAATCATAAACAAATGCAACTGTTTCCCGTAATAAACAAACAACAATGTGTGCATGCATTGCAATGAACTGAAACGCAATTAAGGATTGATTGTGACAAGATTTTCCCCCTCATCCTCATAGGCGACTTATGACAGCTTCCACCTCCAAAGGAGTATAGAGATGGTATGTTGGGGCTACCTTTGCAATATCAACATTGTTTGGAGTAACCTGAAATCATCAACAAAGATAAGCGAATTGATATATGTACAGAGACAAACATTGGCATCATATTATCATATTACTTTACCTTTTCTTCCATAACTTGCTTCAAAATGGATAAAGCAATTGTCTCTGCCTCTTGAAGAGTTAAGTCCTGCCAAATTTATCAAATGACATTCAGGACCTACTTTAATAATAAATAAAAAACAAATCAACGGTATTTGCTCTATTGGTATAGAAGGCAAATTCTATTGTCGCATATTGCCTAACAAGATTAATAAACAGTTGGAAAACTTGTCACCAAACGAAAGATATTGAAGCTAGAAAGTCATTCAGTATTCCCATAAACAAACACAAGGATACAAACCACACACTCAGGGGAGACGGAGAGAGTGATATACCTTATTATATTGCTCTTGCAGAGAACTGTCAGCTCCTTCTGAGCCAGAACCAATAGCCTTTGCATTGCATTGCCAAAATGTGCCGGATGGATCTGTATAGTACCTGCACAGCAGGTTCCACTTTGGGTCACAAAAATTCCAGTATATGCATGCTGTCAGCAGCAATATATCAACAGCCAAAGAAGTCTCAGAAAGCAATACTTTTCCAGAGAATGCTAATACATCAGCACCATCCATTATGTCCAAAGAATCTCAAACAGAAAACAAAAGTTGCAGCTTTACTAGATTCTATGTCTATCATTTCTATTAACCAAGTTGAAAATTTAGATGAAGAAAACCAAAAATTGAAAGAAAAGAACGATTGCACAAAATCATGTAATTCATTAGCTCAATTCTAGAGCACAAGCAGACTTCATTGTACAGGGTTGCAGTTAGTTATAAATTGATGCACGTAACTAGTAACAATAGTTATTCAAATGAGAAAATCCACTGCCTATTAACCATGTGCCAAATTGAAGCACATCCATATGGACAATTTTTCAATATCACAATGACAATGATTGTCAATTTATATATTTAAACATGCAATGCCGCCTTAACATGTAAAAGAAAATTAGCACTTACAAGCTAGGTCCATTCTCGTCAGATCCAGCAATGAGGAGGGATACTCCAAATGGTCGAGACTGCAAAGAAGAAAATTCTAGACATCAAAAGAAATTCAAGAAACACACATAACTGTGACTTATAGGTGATCTAATATTACATGGCAAAAGGATCCTCTGAAAAATTTGTTTAATAAAGAATACATTTGCCAGCCAACCATCGATATATAAAAACTTTGCTGTTTCATTCTGTAAATTTTAGAGTAAAGGCGATCTCAACACATTAGTACTTGAAAATAAACAGTATGGAACAATTAACTTGAACTATGAATCGTGAAGCAACATGTCGAAATAGTCGAGGGGAAAAAAGTCCAATTAGATGCTGACAATGTAGGTAGTTATTACCATTGATTCTTCATCACCTTCACCAAAGCGTAGTGCCAGGTCACAAAGTGCTTGTGTGGTAGATTCTACAGTCATTGGCTCACCATATGAGAATCTATGATTCTGTACAAAAAAATTCAAAATATTACAAAAAGTGCTAGGTTTGCCCCACATATAAGCGTGTGACAACCCCTAGATTTCCAGTTATGCATTTTGAAATTGAAAGAGGCATTCGAAATAAAAAACACTCAGCATACCTGAGTTTCCACTCTTGCATGTTCAACAAGAGTACGTGCATCGGCAATCAGTCCGCTCATAGCACATCCTATATGCTCATCAATTTCCATAATTTTCTCAACACTGCTGGGCTCCTGAAACAAAAAATTAAAAGAAAGAAAACAAAATATATGTCAACTACAAGAAATTGCAAACTCAAAATGCACACATTGACAAATGTCATTTCATCATGTTATCTACATGTAAATTCTGTTACCCATATTAGTTATTGTCATACTACAGAAGCGGTATCTCTTACTACTCGTCAACATATTACATAGGTTTCAAGTTTCTAAAATTTGTGAGGGTTATCCTCTAATCTACTTCAGAGAAAAAGAATTGCATCAGATCTAAAGAACAATGAATACAGAAAGGCAATGGTCTTAAAGATAGATAAGATAACTTCGCATATTATAAAAAAATTCTTATATCAAAACAATGAGAACCTTAAACAGGATGCAGATAAAATGATCACAATTCCAGGTCATCACTTGGATTGGAAAAGGGCAATAGTATTCGAATAAACTATATGCGATTATGAGTAATAACTATTAAAAGCCAAAATCAACAAACAAAAGTACACACCTTGGCATTGATATACAAATTTTTATCAACAAACAAAAGGAAACACCTTGGCATTGATATACAAAGTGTTCTTTCAGCAATGCTTTCATGATTTGAAGACAGATATGCTTCTATAAACAAGGAAGTGAATTGCTCCAATTTACATACAAATACCCACATTTTCTCTTTACTAGTGCAAACTCAAAAACACTGTGTCACCATGAACATGAAATAGTACTCCAAATTGAAAATCCTACTATAGAATCTTCTACTCAACTTAGAGAAGAATGGACGCTGCAGATCATAAATGATAACACCAAGATGATTATAAGAAAAAACACACAAAAAAAAAATAAATAAAACTGACCAGCAGCGGAGAAGTAATACGCTTCTCAACAGCAAGCACAACCCCTTCTTTGGTCTTCAACCCAATAGCGGTTGACCCCAGCTGCACAATTCATACAAAACCCAAAAACTCAATTCATCACACCAAAAGAAAAAAAAAACGGTTTCTTTCACTAAATAAAAAAAGCCAAAAAACATGAATACTAATCGAGTCTATTGAATGAACTTCCATATGGGTACAAATAAATTTAACTTCTAACAACTATTACGCTGAAAATCTTAGATTTGCTGTTGCACTAAACGGAAATCAAGTAGTTGTTATTTACCTTAATGGCCTCAATAGCATATTCAACCTGAAACAATCTGCCTTCCGGAGAGAAAGTGTTCACTCCTCTATCATACTCAGTCCTACAATAGTCGACAAACTTTTATGATTAACAACCAAAAAAAGAAAAGAAGTTTTACAACCCAAAACAACATTACCCAAATAATTTACCTTGTCAGAAACATCTTTTGTTGCTGATTCGATCTAAAAACCTAAAGGAGAGACAGAGAAAAAAAAAGAATGAGTGAGAAAACTATAGAACAACAAATGCAGCACAAGGTATCACGGGATTGAATCTTGTGAAATAAGCAGAAAAGAGGGAACAAATAAGAAGCTTAGATTAACTTAGTGTTAATAATTGAACTGTATCAGAGCGAGGGTCCGATGAAGAAAGATGGCTCTATACGTGCTTGTCTTTTCTTTTCCAGAGATCTTCTTGAGGGACAAGTCAAGTATCGAAACGTTTCTTTTGTTGCTTTGGAAATGTCACTGTGCTGGGCCTAATTTGTGGATTGGATTAAATATGATTGTCTGTTTTGAGGATAGTTTTTGGGCTTATATTTTGTGATCAGACCATTTATTTAATAACCTTTTCAAGATGAGATAGGGTTTACTATTTTATCTTGCACAAATAAATAAATAAATAAAAATTTCGTACCCTATGAGAAAATGTCATATAGATAATAAGAAGAAGAATTTAAACATTTTAGTTGGTCAAATTCATTTGATTTGAGACATTTTGAAGAAGCACCTTCTTTCTTAAATTATATTGAAACATAACAAAATCTATGAAGAGTCAAGGCAAGAATAGCAAGTAAATCTTGTTTAACACATTGATATGTCAAACAAGCAAGCTGGGATACACCATAGTTGGTCAAAGTGCATACAAAAAGACACCACCAATGTACCAGACATAGGTACAAAAGCAGATTTAGAGAAAAAGCTGCATCTCCGATTTAATTTCAACGGAAAGGCCACAATGATGGACCAATAATCCTACATTCTTTGCAAAAACTAGTGTTGATGCACAAAATTGAACAGCTATTTTATTGGTCAAACCGTACTTGAGTTAATTTTGAGCCCAACAAATAAAAAGTTAAACAATTCTCTATATTTGAAAACCTGTCCTTACAATAAAGTTTAAAGTAATGCCATCTTTCTAGTAAAAAAATTCTGATACTTAAATTAATAAATATTAAAATAACATAAAAGAAAATAAAAAAAATTAAGTTCAAAAGTTGATTTTTTGAGATTAATAATAAAATGTAAAATAGGATAAAAGACGAGAAAAACAATGAATAATGATTGTTAAAAAAAACTAATTTCTTCTTATTGAATCACTCAACTTTTCTTTAAAAAGTAATTGTCGGGTCTTGCAAGCTTTTTTAACTAATGTCACATTCGTAAAAAGTAATTTTAGTAATTTTATTTAAATTATAAATAAATTATTTAGATAATTCACTTACATATTTTATTTTATTGTATTTATTGCATGAAGTTATATATGAAGCAGCATGTATATATAAATAAAAAATACATTTTTATTTATTAATAATAATATAATACAAAATCATATGCTATGAAATTAATAATACAAATAATTTTTAAGATTTATAATACTAGTCATCTTATTTCACAGGAAACCTTCTCGTGGAACGAAATTATTTCTTTTCATTATAAGTTTAGGATATGAATTTATATACTCGAAAGTAGGAAAAAGACACAAAGGGTCTTTGAAGGTTTATAAGCAGCTTAAGACAAAGTTGTTTAACATTTTCAAACCCCGGTGAGAATTGTTTGTTGTTTAAGTCTCCATAGGTAGTGTTAGCTATTAATACGCAAAATTATATAGCTAATATATTGGTCAAGTCACATCTAAATTGATTTAGGGCACCGCACAATAAAAGTTGAATAATCCTTTGTTTCTAAGAATCAATAAATTCAATGAAGCTTCGAGTAATATCAACTTTTTTCGTAAAAAAATTCTAATATTTAAGTCAGTAGATGTTAAGATAATAATATATAAGAAAAAAAATAAAAGAAATTGAGCCAAAAAGGTCATTTTTTGTGTTACTAATTGGGTGTAAGTGGGATAAAAGGTGAAAAAGACGATGAATAATAGTTACTAAGAAGAATGGATGCTCATCCTTTCTTATTAGACTCAATTCCTCTTTAAAGAGTGATTGTTCGATTTTGCAACTTTTTTTACGTGAGTTTTTCGAAAAATAGGAGTGATGGATGACTTGTTGTGGGCATTTAACATGTGCTACAAGTTTGTCGACTGTCAAATAATTATTAAACTGTGCACCTACTGTTTAAATAACTTTTACACAAAGGATTATTTAATGGACAGTTGTATAGTATAAGTAACGATGAGAGAAATTTATAGTGCTTGATACTCGTCTTTTGATAAAATTCTTTTATTTTTATCATTGTCAATTTATAATTGCTAAGAATGGGATAAAAATGAAGGTTTTTGACTAGGTAAAGAAAATTTTAAAACTGTCTAAATGTATTTTTGGGCTATATTAAAAATTCTATCTTAAAAAGAGTTTATACTATCTTGAGATCATTAGAGTTGGTGACATCTCTCAAATTTTAGCCTTAAAAGTAAAAAATTTAGATGAAATTCAACTTCTAATCGTATTGCAAAAAAGATGAGTTGGACAGGGAATGATGTGGACAAACTTTACCTTTATTACCTGAAAATACTATTAGAGCAATACTTCAATTCTCATACGATCTCCAGCTAATTTCTCTCATTACATAGTCAGAAATTTGACTTTTTTAGCAAGTAACAACCACTTTTCTCCCCACCAACTAGCTACTTCCCATTGCTAAAGGTAAAAGCTACTGTAACTTTTGTAAAGCTTTAGTCTACTGTATACCATTCTGAAAACCTACCTTCAGCTTAGACGTGGATTAGCTGTAGCTTTTGATTCTTCTGGTGGATTAATGGGTGGTTATAGATTTACCCTTCTCGAAATCTGCTGGATGAATCATTTGGTCCAATCTAACTTTTAAGATTTTTCAGTTTGGAAAAGGTGAGTGAGAATCTCACGAGTTTATTTATAAATTTGATCTTACTGCATAATTTTGATAACACAACAATCTAAGTACTATTACTTCTACTTGACAACTAAAGTGGTATTACATTTACTTGACTAGTATTTAGTACATTTACTCGATTATAGAGTTTCTTTCATCTTCTAATCTTGATGCTCAGTTTCCACAGTAACTTTGGAGAGAAAATAAGTGAGAAGACGCAAAGGATGGAAATAACTTTGGCTTTTGCAGACTGAAAGCAACATGAAAGGTATATAAATCCAGTTCCCATGTGGGTTCCAAATAGGTGCAGGTCTAATGCAAGGCCAAAGTTAAATAAATTACAAGGAATGCGGACCAGCTACTCCCAAATAAGCAGAAAAATTGGCCCAGCATTGTCAAATGATAAATTTCTTGCAGGTTAGCAATAAGTTTTGTCGCAAAATAATTTTCAAGATAGAGCCAAAATAATAAACGTTTCAATTATAAAAGTACCCTTCATACATCAATTTGGTAATGCTGCGGTCCTCATTTGTCACTTGAGAGTGTAATTCTCGGATATAATTTTGCAATTATCTGGCAACTCTTGTTTAGTAGTGAACTATGCTTATACAAATCAGTAAATCTGGGATTTTCATGTAGATATAGAGATACAGAATGAAGGTTTTTTTATCTATGTTTTTATTTCTTGATCAGTGATAGTTATTGCAAGGGAAGCAACCACATAAGCTGTGCCCAGAAATATGAGTGTTATGCCTGCTCATTATCTTCAGTGTTTGTTCAGTTGCCTTCTGAATTTGCTCTGCATGTTGTTGCATGGCTGCTGCCCTCCATTCCTCGGCTCTTCTATGAACAACTGCCATTCTCTTCATCAACTTCTCTTCCAAGTTTGATCTCATTTTTTGAATTTTCACCTAAAAAATTCCCGATTGTAGAAATTCCAATAATTACGAGAACAAAGACAAAATGTCAAAGTCAAAGCATATTCATGCCTAGTTTTTGGTTCACAAACTGAGCTATAATAAAACAACCTGTTAGGACAGAGTGTAAGAGGACAAAAGTAGAGCGACAAATTAAACTTTATTATTTATAATGTGAACATATTTTATTCAACAAGAACTAAAAACTTCGCTTCCAGGCAAGAGACAACTAAGATCAAGTAAATATTCTAGTTCCCCACAACATTTTCAATGTTAGAACTTCACATGGGTTTGCAAGTTACAACAAAGACTATGGACTAAATAAACGCGAACATGATGACTTCTAGCTTTTATATTTCTTTAATATACATAAAAGAACACACAGAAAGTTGGAAGACCACTCCAACGGAGGTGGACTATAGATAATAAAAGGAAAAGGGTGTCCAAGCACGGCGGGTGGCTCGAGGATGACTAAATGCTTGGTGATCATATCCGTATTGTATATTCGCTTGAATATAAACACTAGTGTATTCCTACTCTACGCTTATCTTCAGTTTTCAATGTGCAAGCATGGCTTTGCTGCACGTTTGGATCAATCCCAAATCATTTGTTTTAATTATCTCAGTTGTAAAATTTGACAGAAATTATTATAAAGAAATTAAGGGAGAAACCAATGCACTTAGAAGTAATGACGACAGTCAAAGGCATCTATTGAAGTTTAGGTTTCATGTTTATGATACCTGCGTTTCCATTGGAAAGAAAATGTCAATAATTGATAAAAGGGTGGGAAAAGTACCTCCAGCCTTTTTGATTGAGCTTCTGCTTTTGCACTTTGCAGATTCACCCAAGCTTGAATTTTTGCTTCTTCTCTCTGATACCTGCAACTCAAATCACAATTATTAACAATTGATTAATACATACAATCCTAAACAATGTTGCAAATTGACAAACAGACGAATTACCTGAGGCAGCACTTAGTCTTTTCCTCGTCTTCCCAAGCAGCAGCCCTTGAATCCAAAATGCTTTTCCTGCACCCATTGTCTGTTTCAAAATGTCTTAGACTCTTTGATATCTCTTCTTCCTCCTCTTCCCTTGAACTCCAATTTGATGCTATCGAGTCGTATTGTGACCCAAATTGTAGCTTAGCTAAATGACATTCCTGCAGCTGGGAAATGTCAATATTGCCATTGGTTCTATTTGAATGTGCCAAGGTCAATGGCCCTGACCTAGTGGCTGGTGTATTATGTCGTGCAGGCGACGAACTCTTGAATGGGGTGTGGCATCTAGAAACTGTGGAACTGCATAATGGAGTCATCTCTGTCCCAACATCTCTGTGCTCAACCTCATGAATTACTTCTGTGTCCGCATCTTTCATGATTTCGCCGTTAGAGTTTTTGAATAGAAACCCTTCTTTTGATGGCTCTGAGTATCTGAAATTTGGTAAAATCACGTCTACCTCATCCGGGAACTTATCTGCATTCATTAACAACCTCAAGAGTGAAGGAAATCAATGATCCACTTGTAGTAACGAAAACAATTATGAATAAAAGAATGACATTCTTAATATACATTTAAAACTATCTCACATACAGGAAAATTATTTGAGTGAAGTATTACGTGAAAAACCTGTTGGTAAGAAACAATTGTACTTTGTTTATTTCCTGAGAGAAATAAAATCAATATTGAAATCAACTTAATGTTTTTGTTTCTTTCGTTCCTATTTTCCTGAATTTGTAATGCAATCAAATTTTGTCTCAACCGAAAAATTCCACCCCATATTTGATGATATATATTACCCAGAAAGAACTGGGTTTCATTCCCAAGCACAATCAAACATTGGATCAAAAGTCTGAAACTTTATGAAGTTCTTAAAAAGACAGAAGAGAAAGGTTAATGATTAAAAGTATTAGATAAAAAGGACAAGTTCTAGAGAAGCAAAGCCAAAGTTCCAACCAAAAAGGTGGGAGAGAAACTAAAACCTACCTTTTAGAAGGACTTCTGTAGAGCCCGAGTCCCCAGTAAATTCTATGGCTGAATTATTATGGTGGTCCAAAGACAGAGAGCTTTGAAAGCTGGAGACAACCTTTGAGAACTTTTCCTCAGTGACCCTGGATTTGTCCGAAAACACGTCTAATTGCTGCTTAGAGTTATCGACTTGTTTATGATTCTTTGAGGACTCAGGTAGTGGCTTGATTGGATGAGCAGGAGAATCATGGCAAGAATTGCTGTTTAGCCATTTCTCTGCATCATCCCACTTCGAAGGTACATTTTTTCTTGAAAGATTTCCAAGACTGAAGCTGAAAACAGGTCTTCCGGGAGTTGATGGTGTTTCTAATCTCCTTTGCATGACTGAGTTCACCCCTTCTCTCCTTCTCTGTGCTGAAATGCTACTGTTTACTGTCACGGGAAGTGACTTGACACACTCAGAAGTCTCTTTGAGATTAAGCTTCCAAAGTGGGTCCGGATATGTATCTGCAAATGGATTGCCTTTACTTTTCCCATAAAAGCTTGTGTTGCTCTCCAATGGTGATTCCTAAATCACAAACAAAACAGAAAGTGAAAACCAAATAAAGAAAGTGCAAGAACTTACAGAATGCAGTATCCATACCCCAGTAGAAGAAAATATAGGTGGAGCTTGAAAGAACTTGGGACTTGAGAGATCCATGGCTTTGCCGCAGAAGTTCTTTTCTGGATGCTGTTGTAAACTTTCTGGCTCAGGGCTTTAATTTGCTGCCAATTCAAATCTGCATTGCATTTTGAACATAAAAGCAGTTTGTCATAAGAATGTAAATGAGGCAGTTGAACAATAATCCAGTATTACTAAAAGGCATTGACTACAAGAAACCATGGTCCAAAACGCTACTACAAAATGACTCACATGGGATTTGTCTACTTCAACTAGCCAGTTCTGCTTCCTTCTCTCTCTTTCAAAATGAAAAAACAGTGCCAATGTCACAGAAGAGGAAAACAGTGTACTTCATGAAAAGAAGACAAAGCATTGGGAGTTGGAAAAAATTTACACTCAAGAGTCTTGTCTTAAGAATGGAGAAATGAACAATATTCTATAATTTTTTTCATTATTTCATTTATTTATCTATTTATATTCTTTTTGAGAAGTTTCTTATTGGTTTTGATCTTCTTTATGAATGTGTACATTTTTGACTGATTAGTTGTTGGTGTTACATTCGAGGCAATGCACCAAACTTTACTGGATTTTGTACTCTGCATAGTCCTTATTGTTTTTATTTATAATATTTGATAAGCAACATAGCACGATTATGTTAACGAAATAGTGTGGACGACAAATACCTCTTGTTATAAAATTTGTGGTAAATTTTTTTTAAAATATTATTTATTTTTATTAAAATATTTATAATAAATATTTTTATAATTTAAAAAATAATAAAATTTTTTTTAACAAAAATAAAAAATATATTTTTATCATATAAATTCTTAAATTTTATTATATAAATATTTAATTTTTATTGTATAATCTTTAAACAAAAATAATTATATTTTTTAAAATTATTTTAAGTTTAATTTTATAAATATGAAACTTTAATTAATAATACTTTATATTAAAAAATTAACAAATTAAATTTAAAATATCTTTATTTTATATTCACAAAAGTTTTTATGAATTTATTTTTATTTTATAATTTAAATTTATAAAAGTATTATTTTATTTTTTTAAAAATAAAATAAAAATACTTTAAATATTTTATTTAAATTATTAAATGACTATAATACTTTATATTATAAAAAATTTTAATTTATAATTTTATATTTATAAGTGCTTTTAAAAATGAATTTATCAAATAAAAATATAAAATTATAAATTAAATCTTTTATTTTATTATATTTTGTACTAAAATAATTTTTAATTTATTTTTTAAAAATTAAATTTAAAGTATTTTTTATATTCATAAAAATTTATGAATTTATTTTTATTTTATAATTTAAATTTATAAAAATTTTATTTTATTTTTATTTCTAAAAATAAAATAAAAATAATTAAATATTTTTATTTAAATATTGAATGACTATAATACTTTATGCCTTAAAAAAATTTAATTTATTATTTTATATTTATAAGTAGTTTTAAAAAAATTTATTAAATACAAATATAAAATTATAAATTAAATTTAAATTATAAAATAAAAATAAATTCATAAATTTTTATGCATATAAAATAAAAATATTTTAAATTTAATTCTAAAAAATTAAATTCTAAATTATTTTAGTGTAAATTATTATAAAATAAAAGAATTAATTTATAATTTATATTTATATTTAATAAAAAAATTTTAAAATTGCTTATCAATAGAAAATTATAAATTAAATTTTTTTATGGTATAAAGTATTATAGTCATTTAATAGTTTAAATAAAATATTTAAATTTTTATTTAATTTTTAAAAGTAAAAATAAAATAAAATATTTATTTAAATTATAAAATAAAAGTAAAATCATAAATTTTAATAAATATAAAATCAAAATATTTTAAATTTAACTTTTAAAAATTAATTTATAAATTTTTTTAGTATAAAGTATTATAAATTAAATTATTAAATTTAAAATATTTTAAAAAAATTTTTATTTAATAATTTATATAATAAAAATTAAGCACTTATATAATACAAATTAAATATTTATATTATAAAAATGCATATTTTTATTTTTATTAAAGAGAATTTTTATCATTTTTCTAAACTATAGAAGTATATTTGTTATAAATATTCTAATAAAGATGTAAGTTATATTTTAAAAAATTATAAAAAATTTTTGTTACAAATTTTCTCATAAAAGATAGATATTATTTAAAAAAAATCATAGCCTATTTATCATTCTCCTCAACAAAATACTGCAATTCATCAGCTATGAGGTGAAAAGACTATTGGACTTAATGCAGTAATCTGGACTCAACATTGCCGCCTTGCCCGTGTCCAGTTACTGAAACTCATTAGATTTCTTCTTCTTCTTTTATTTTTTTATTTTTTATTTTTTTCCTTCTAGTAAATTGATAAATTATTAAAATTAAAAAGTACATAGTTTTCGACTTTTAGTATGAGGTTTTAACAGTGATTGATAGCTTGCCATATTCTTAAAAAATATGGTATTATATTTATGCTTGCATAAGCTTTGCCAAGTAATAACAAAGACTTTAGAATGTTTATCAGAGCCACATATTTATTACATTTTAATATCTTGTCTTATTTAATAAAGTCTTTAACCTAATGATGTTTCCTTACACACTTTTACAACCTAAACCTAACATTAATGAATGAATATTAGAATTGGTAATGCCAGATCAGAAAATGCTATACAATAGAAACTCACTTGTTTGAATGTCTACAAATGTATGCATCAATCATGGGCATTTTTCAGGATTCTGTATCTCTCAGGAAAAAAAAAAGATGTTAATGTGAGGGAGAAGCAATTCTGAAAAAGGGATGATGAGGAAACAAATGTTGATCTATTGACTTAACAATGACAAACAATTGTTATCTTCTACAAGAGTTGATAGCGATTGATAAAAGAACTCTACCACAAATAATCACATACAGTTGGAAAGCCAGAGATCTAAATAAGTTCTTATTTACTATAATTAATAGTAAGAACTAAAAGTGATAGAATTACTAGTGATCAAGAAAGGGAGTCTATAAAAGAAAATTAGTATGGAAGTGTGAATAGACCCACTAACCAACTGTTCTGCAACAAAAAGGCAGAATCAAACAAGAAGGTGACTTAAATTTCACATACACCTACAGGTAGAAGATAAGCAACATGGGGCCAACTAACTATTTTTACCAAAATATAATGCACCATGATAAGACATGGCATATCAATAATTGAATATTATTATATATCTAATATCAACTCATAATGAATTTGTAAACAAGTCATTGTACTCTTCCCACCTAAAGCAGCTAACTCTTTTAAAACAAGCAAATTTCTCTTCCTTCTTCTTCCACTTCTTCTGGTGACATGAAATCAATGGCTGTTGCGTTTTCTCCTTCACAATATATCACTCTACAAAATTCTGCTTCTGGGCTAAATCCGGTTAACAAGGTGTTGATGATTAGACAAAGCCATCAAGGTCTATTGAAGAAAGTAGCAGCTACACTTAAGATCAGATCCTGTTTCAAAACCAAGGTCAACGTTTTCTTTTCTCTTCTTTCTGCTGATCATTTCTATCAATATCCTTTACTTTCCTTCATGATGATTGTTCTTTCGTTGTAGCGAAGATTCTTCAAAAATTCCCAGTTATTAAAGAACCAAAAAGTTCAGTTAACTTGCTTGGAGTTTTACATTCCTGGTTGGTTCTTACAGGTTTTTGAGGACCAGTTTGAAGGTATAATTTGTTATAGAGATGAAAACGGGGAAATGGTTTGTGAAGGATACGATGAAGGTCCTCGTTTTCATCAACAAATTACAAGAGCAACATTTCATCCAAGGTAAATCTATCCTGTCAAAATCTTGAATAATATAATATTCTATGCTTGAAATTTTCGTAGAACACCGTCTGATTATTGCTGATAATATTGCCTATGTTTTGCTCTGAATTTAGGGATGCTGAGATAATGAGTATCATTCTACAAAGGTGGCTTGAAATTACAGATGGCGATAAATCCAACAATGCAACAGACAAAAGGGGTGCTGCTGTGCGACAAGATATCAACTGGAATGGCTTTAACATATTCCACTAATCAATGTTTAACTCATCAATTTTACAACTGTATCTGAAATAACACGAAACCATCATGTAAATAGATTTTATTTTGAATATAGTCTATATGTTGAATCATCAAAGCATTTATTTTCCATCAAAGCACTTTCTATTTCCATTTTTACAGGATCACAACTAATTCTGTTCTTTTGATAATTTTCACTTTAGCTGTGTATCATTCAGGCCACATATTTTTAGTGAACCAAATAAACTTGCTGCATTTGCTAAAGAGTATAGCATTCAATTTTCATATACCATTGATTAAAACCTGTATAAGAGGCTCTGATTCAGAGCATCACCCGTTACTATAGTTTTAATTAGAGCCAAATACAATTGAAGGAAAGTTAACTTCAAATCTGGAAAGGTCCGTCAGTACCAGCGTGCATCCATGAATCTCTATATTCGATACGATCTATGATGAAGAAACTTTTTCCTTAAAATATCAGCTTGAATAAATATTCAATCCCACCAACAAATAAAAAATAATACAGGCAATACAGCTAACCATTCAACCAAATAGAGAAATAGAAAACTTCTGGAAATTAACGTCCCCATTCATAAAAATGTGAAGGATAAGGTAGAGAGAAATGTGAGAATGGACAAAAAATAATCTAATATATTGACATACAAGACAAAAATTCATATAATGTACATGTAAATGTTTGAATGCTACATAAACGAATAAATAATTTGTACGAAAAATTCCTGGAGAGGTCATCAAATATTAAAACCTGACACAAAATTTTTGAGACTTTACTAACCTTTTTCTTCATATCATAGTAAATACAGATGAATTTTCTTGTGTCAAGAACCATACCAATGAAATTGCTGCCAAAAAAAATTTTGAACATGTTGAATGCATTATGTGAATAAGGAAAAAGACCAAAAAGAGGATTGTTTCCCAACCTACATACTAGAATGTACAAGCACAAACTTACTGCATTAATCTACCCAGTTCCCACTTGTGTGTTTCCTTCACATAATTCAGACTGCAATTCTTGTGATTTAGTTGGTATAAGAGGCGGGAACAATTGATCAGGGACCATCAAAAAGTAAGTAGTCATTGCTTTTCTGAACCTCTTTTTGTATTCCTTTGGTGAAATTACGGTTGGTGGTCCATTTTTTGGTCCACCAAGGATACCCGATGCTTTTACCCACGTTTCAAGATGCTTATCCCATGTATACTGTCTCATGAAATCAATGATCCCGAGAACTAACTCATGCTTCTCTTCGTCCATTCCAACCAGTAGTGAATAATCCATTACATCGATTGACTGCATAGCACAAGTAAATAACAAATGAAATTAATGCAAAAGCTCTTTGTCTCTTGTGTTCAGCCCACATGTAGAAATTGAAAACTTACCGCAAGAAAAGCGGTATCATTCCAAACAGCCCTTTCCAATGAGCGTTTTGCCTTGTTTCCCACAAAAATGGGAGAAGTTGGCATTGCTTCAATCAAATTCTGGTCTAGAAGAACTTTGTTGCTCCCACTGGCATCAGGATTATATCGTGACCGTGAAGATCCTTTAAGATCATAAAGCCGTGTCACACTCCTTGAAAACAAAAGATTCTCCATGACCAGTACATCCATTTTTGATTCTTTCCCACCTTTTTGATGTTTTGTTGTAACCTTCCAACATGAAGCCAAAAATCAGAGAAAATAAGTTCCAGAAAGTATAATGTATCAAATTGTGGCAACATATGGAATTTGATTTTGTTAATAAGTACAATGATAATAAAGAACAACAGCTGTTGTCAATATTAAAATCCTTTTAATCAGTACAGAGCTTTTCTAATCCAATTCAAGAAGTCAGACTAAAATTATAAATGACAGTAACATTACCAGCTAGTCAACCGATAAACTAGACTAAGCAATTTTTCAAGTTAATCTAGATGGATACGAGAAATAAGTCCCTAAAAATCTCTTTCAAGGTCAAGAGTATTGGCACCTGATAGATTCCCAGAATCTTTGCTAGGCACGTTGGACTTCCCGAGCTAATTGAGTCAGACAAATACTTGAAATATTCTGGGGCGAACTTTATAAATGACTCCAGCTCAGTCTTTGTGACTTGTTTTATGATAAACCGATCATCCATCGTCTTGGCAAAGAAAACATTACTCTTGCCACCTTGGGCACCCCACTTCTTACAACGGCTAAGAGACCTCACAAAGTCAAGCTCAGATGGACAACATATCTTCCTTAATGCTTCAAACCGTGTTGCATAATAGCAAGTTACAGAATATTTCACTTGACCAAGTGGGCCGTCATCTTTAAAAGATACTTTCGGATGGAAAGCTTTTGTATATGAAAGTGGGTCCAAAATTAGGGAGCCACGAGAACCGGACAAGGATAAAATACTTTCATCTGCTGAACTAAGACTTCTATATAGATCAATAGTTGACTCATTGGCAGATGAGGGTGATAGCAGGTTTTGTGAATCAGATAAAGATAAAGATAATGAAGCCATATAGTCTGCACCATCTTTAGTTCTTTCACTGTCATCGACCAGTAGGAGGACATGATATTCAGGTGATACTAGAGCATATGCTATAATACTTGTGGGCTCATCATCAAAAATAGGAACCACGGTGTCGTTAACACCCACAGGTAGTAGCAGTCTGGCTCCCCCATGCAATTCAGATTCTCGAAAGGATGAAACATAAACTGGATCATACTCACTCATTGTACCGAGTTTTTGAGAACTAGCCAAAAGGTTCTTGTTTAATGACCTGTAGAAGTTTAGGAAGGGCATTCGTAACCAGCTTACAGAGTCTTCCATATTATCAGGGCCCTTGGTGGACAGAGCAGGCGAAAGAGTTTGGACAACCTTGTGCCTGCTTCGGTCTTCTTTGTGGTCCTCCAAATCTAATCCTTCTGACATTGCTGCTACTGGGGCTGAATCAGGAACTATATGGGTGTTATCCTTTGACGTTACGACGACTAAATGATTTTCACCTGTCCAAGAAGCCTCAAGGGTATATGACAAATTAGCGACTACAGGAAACTGCCCCTCAGACAGGATCTGGTGAACATTCACCTCGGTTTCCAAAGGACCAGATCGTTCACAGAAGCTGATACTAGCAGAAATATTACCTTGGTCATCTTTTAAAAGATTGGAATCTTGAGCCTTGATTGTTTCTAGAAGAGCTCCATCAGACAAATTCGTGCTGGTGTCGCATCCATCTCCCAGATCAGAGCCCTTATCAAGTTTTGTATCAACAAGAGAATCATAAAAACAAGTGCCATTTTCAGGTGTGGTAGTGGAATTCATCTGAGTCAGATTCTCCCCATTCATTGAGAGTTTTTCATTTTGCTCTGATATTGCATTGCTCAAACCTTTTCGGCTGCTGTTGCTATCCATATTGGCAGCATAAACTAGGCGGTGATCCCACATATAAGATTGGAAAAGTAACTGCCTTCGTAATCGATTGATCTCAAGAATGTCAATAACCAGTTGGCCCATCTTTGCCTCCCTGCTCAAAGCTTTCTGTACCAATTCCTATATCAATATCAAGAACAATCAGTAAAAGAAATGTATCAAAATGATTTTTATCTACAAGTTCTTGGACAAAAATTATAAAATTTTAATTTTTCTTTTAAAATTACAAAGAATCTCATGCAAATGTAACTGAATGCCAATGAACTTATTTTCAGAATACAAAGAAGTTTGTTGATATCAAAGGAGGTTTTGTCTATCCCATTGACAAAAGATACTAAAAACAAATTGGACAAGACAAAAAAGGTTTACCATTGATCCAATTAAAAAATTGTTAACACGTATTTTCATGCTGGTTATTGACTAGTACACACAATCAGCATAGGACAATTTGATCACAGTAGAAGAGCTAGTTTATCGGCATGCAAGTTCAGATATATTTATGGTCTACAAATATATAATATTGATGCATAATATGCATATATGAAGAAAAAAATGTTGCAAGTCCAATAAATATTAACATCAACAATCTCACCTCAAATTCTGCTTTCTCCCTTTGTAATATTCCTTCGAGTTCCGCAATTTGCCGTCTTGATTCAGGACTTCTGATGCCAGCAAATCTTTTTTCAATAATTTGACTCAGAGAATTGAGTATTTCAGAGAATAGAAGTTCTGCTCGGTCAACCACCTGTATACGATTATACTATAAGATCACTCAAATGCCGTGAATTGAAAGGGGAATACAACAATTAAAACCGTGATCATTGTACCTCATCTGCTTCATTTTTTATCCACTCCTGATACTCATAGTTGAAATCAAGTTTATAGGGAGGAAGACAGACAGAATGAACATCAATAGATGCATACCGAAAACAAGCAACCATATTCCCGAATCTGAAAATGGAAAAGCAGTGAGGAAGGAGAGAGGGATGATTGCATACAAATATAAATAGCAGAAATGAACTTTGTCTTCATTCGCTTTCTTATCAGCTAGTTTAATAATCTACATTCTTGTATTGTCCCACCAATGCAATAATATTTGTACTCATGTCCCCAAACATTGGTTGACATCATCCTATTATCGGCACTCAACATAACCAAATGGGTTAATAACAAGATTACTTTCAACTCGAAGCAACAATAACTTGGGTCTAGATTGCATCATCAAATGCCTGTTTTGATAAAGATGCTGCATAAAACTCCAAGTATTTATACTACTCCATAGGAGGAACCTTCTACTCACAATACTCCAAAATACACAAGTAATTATTATGACAAATGAAATGAAGAGCTGAGGATAATTACCCATAGAAACGAAGACAATCTCTATGTAAAGAGTGGCCACAGCTGGCCACCCTGCTTGCAGCTGCATGGTTTGAAAAGCTGAGCTCCAAAAATTTTCCAAATGATAAACCCCAAGCAGCATCAGACATCACCACTCTCCTGGTAGCTGGAGGAAAACCACTTATCTGTGGACACTGTAGGCATCTGTGCCACATCCAGATTTTTCCCTCCCTTTCGCCAGGTAAGAGCATTTCTGGCAGTTTCTTAACAGATATAGTTAGTGTGCCTTGCCGATGAGTATAACAGTGAACATGTGCTTCTGAAGGCATATCACAAGAACAGCATCGATAACTCTGACACAAATTTTGGCTTCCTCAGTTTCTGAAATTTTTTAAACTATGATATTGATATAAACATGTGAGAAAAGTTAACTTACCTGATCAAATAAGTGATCCCGCAAAAACCTACCCAAAGGTTTATCAAAGCTGCCATAGTATTTGATTCGAAAGAGATGAGACCTTTCACAGACAGTTCCCTTCCACACACATCGGGAAGACAAGGAAACCAAAATGCTCTGATGATCTGAAGGAGAAGGAGGAAACTCTTCTTTTATCGGTTTCTGCTCCTCAGCATCATTGTTACTATCCTGTTGAGCAGATGATGCCTCTGGACCACCTGGCTGACTTGCAATTATTGCACCGTGATTATTCTGAGAACCATTCACAGCAATGCCTCGATCCAAAGGCCCAAAACCATTAACAGTACTACGATCACTCTTGTCAGCCTGGCCATTGTTGGCTGCAAAGGTATTGACCGCTAAAGTTTCTTTGGCAATCACTTCATTTTTCTCCTTAAATGAAGGGCGAGACAAAATCTCAGAGTGGAAAGCGTCTGAAAAAACTTTCTCTGATAGATTAGAGGAGAAAGAAGCAGTTGAATTGATTAAAGTTGAAGTATGTTGTGTGGACTGCAAGCTGTGACAATTAGGTGTGTAAGGAAGCAGTGACTTTTCCATCTTGACAATAGCATTTCCAGTTAATAAGGCTAGATCTGAAATTGGGACACTGTTAGATCTTTGCAATTCAGCACTAGGTTGAGATCCCTGAGACTTTTCATCTGCTGGGATAGTGAAACCAGGTACAGTTGATATAGACCTCTCAATGCTTGATGACTTATCTGGCACCATAATACTTGGAGAATTCATTGGCAGTTCAGGCAGAGAAGCTCCTTCATCAGCAAGAAAAGATGTCTCTACTGCCAAATGGTAAGCTGCAAAAATCCCATATTGGATCACATGCTTCACTTTCTTCAACTCATCACCATTAGCACCTCTTAATAAAATCTGAATTGAAAAGAAAAGTAGTATTAAATAAATACCTTGCAGCAGTTTTCTCAAACCACTATTTTGTTGATATTGCTGATGACTATTTTGTCCAGAAGCCATATAAATGTCTGTTTAAACTTAATCTTACCTACTTGTTATAAATAAATTTGAATATGTTTTTCCCTTTTTTTCTTCGGCGAGGGGGTATTGTTTGTAAGGGTTGTTAGTTTGTGGACTTACAGTGCAGCCCAATGGCTTTGGGCATCCTTCAAAATACATCAATGTCTTCATCAATTTCTTCCCACCCTGCCCAGCAGAACCAAGATCTTCCAGATACCTCTCAACATGAATCTTTTCACAATAGCCCAGCTTTGGTGAAGAAAGATGATCAATCGAAGGGACTATTTGAGCACCTGTGCAGCGAGCTATCCGCTCTAAAAGGGGTTTCCTGACATTGAGAACAAGGGATATGTCTTTTGCAAGAAGGTACTCCTGTGCAAAACGAGAAACTGATTTCTCAACCAGAATGATATCAGGGTGGTGCGCATATATCTTTGCGACTGTCATCTTCAAAGGGTCCATTTCCTATGCAAGGATGTGTGGTATAAGAAGAAAAGAAAAAGGCAAAATGGAGGAAAAGAAAACATATTTGTTTATGCACAAGACAAGAAACCAGTAAAGCACATAGCAAGGAGGGAAAAAGTTAACAAAAACAACCTGCTGCAACAAAGTATCAAAACTTGACAATAGGTTAGAAACACGCTGATACTCAATGGCCCCTCCAAGGACCAACAAGCGAGGTTTCTCCATTTTAGCTTTCATACGTCTGTGAGCAACATTTTTCTTACAAACAACTCCTTTGACCACCATACTAGAAGAAAATAAAATGAAAGGTTAACAATACAAGAAAGAAAGAATGATTTCAACAACAATCACTATGAGATTCTTCAATTCTACGTTGTCAAAGGAAGAATTAAGAAATCGAAAAGAGAATTATCATATATGATTTGAAAGTTTGGCTCCCATGTAAATCTCCTAGTAAACTTTCACTTATAAAGAAAAATTCTCCAAGCTGGGTTATTTGGTACTATAGCCCAGTTAGAAAACCATTGAAATCCAGGTCTACTAGTAATTATATAATTTTTTTTTTTCACAAAATTCTTAGGTTCTTCCATAAGTTACTATAGTCAAGCACCTAAACCAAATGAGGAATTTAGCTTCTGGAAGCCGTACTTGAAACTACAGCTATTTAGAGAAATCTTAAGAAAAAGATAGGTTCAATTATGGAACATTATTATCAATGTTATGGGTTAATCATAACAAAACATCTACCTCTCACGACGATGTCCAGAAGCTATGCATTTTACTTTCACATAACCACCTGGGTCCATCCCTCCACCTATGCTCATATCTGGCTTTAATAGTGTTGCAGCTTTCCAAGAAAGAGACGTGATGATCTCCAACCAGCTCTCATCATCATCGTCATCTTCTACAGGAAGATTCTCAACCTGTAACAACTGAGCTACCAAAGCCCTAAAATGCCCATCAACCACATTCTTCATGGCCTTCTTATGTTCGTCACCAAACTTATCTTTATTGCGGTATTCCCCACTCCAAATACTTCCCGAGGTGCGCAAATACCCCCACTCTCCTGTAGCATCACCAGCACCATCATCATCATCGTCATCATCATCAAAAAGACCAGTTTCCCTCTCGTCTTCTTCATCTTCTGGTTCAGGAGGGAGCCAGAGAAGTCCATCATTCTCAAAATCCACAGGTCCTACATTGATACTTTCTGCAGCATACAAGGTGGAAGATGCTTCAACTTCATCACCAATGTCATGCTCATCCTTTTTCCCAATCTCCGGAATCCCTTCGAAGCCATGCAAATTGAAACTGCTGTGTAACGGAAAGCTGCTTAAACTTTTTGTGGCAGTATTATCTAAATCAAGATCAATTCTATGAAATCCATCATCATTGCTCATGTCATCATATTCAACTGGACCGTAAAAATGCCTTGTTTCAGAATCAGAACGATATACACCGTAGTCATCATCTTCTTCATCGCTCCTGATGCCAAAATGAAGGCAAAACCGTGACCATGCTTGATAACAGCATGTGAATGCAAATGTAATAATGTTCTAAACCTGAATAACAGGATATAAAATGACCAAAGGTTGTGCTCCTTATACATATCTGAAGACTCACTACCAGTAGCTAGTATAGACAAAATCAACTTTTCATACTACATTACTGTTTAATTGTATCCTTGACTGCTGTGTTCCATAAATATATAATGTATACATTACACAAATGTTAATATAACACAAATATATAATAGATTTTGGTAAATAAAAGTTCATGCCAAGTATGAATTAGATCTACAGTGAACAAAATAATTAACAGAAGAGAAATACCTAACCTGTTCAATGGATATGCATATTGTTTCGGAGATGGTTCACATATGTCAGCAACAAGGTCATTGCTCCTTGTTGCTGCCTCGCCATGTCTTTCTGAGCTTGTCTCCATTATTGATAATTTACGAGGACTGACAACAGAATTGCCTAGAACTCGTTGACAAGGCCCAACTGAGTGCGGCATCGAGCCAGGAGTAAAGCTGCTACAATTGGCAGTGCCACTAGACTTAGTGCTGGCAAAACTTGCTGCTGATGGTGAAATACTGAGATCAAAGTAGGGAACCTGGGTTCCATTATGAGCAGCTATGCGCTGTTGCCATTGCTTGAAACAATAATTACACACCCGTATTTTCTCCCACTCGTCCCGGACAGTACTTGGATCAATAGATGCAGAAGGAATAGAGTTTTCCGTACACTGACCACAAAAAACTCGACCGCAGAGGCGGCAATGGTGTCTACGGTTAAAAGTTGTGAACTGGGAATCGCATTCGTAGCATACCCTACAACTCTGATCGGGCATCCAAAAATCCCTTGATATATGAGGAGGCTCGGACCGCCAAGGAATCCACGACTTCAGTATCCCCCATATATCAGAGAATGTCTTGTCCGAGGCATCCATTTACGAACAACTCCACTGCCCCGTTCATTATTATCTACTCATTTAATACTCCCAATAAACCATATCCTAAACAAATTCACCTCAAAATAAGATCACTTTCAATCCCAACAAAATCAAGAAGCAGATTCTCAATAACTCTCAGCACTAGAATCCAAATATTTTCTTCTAAAACCTCCAACAGAAAAATTTTAATGATCAAAAGACACCTAAAATCTTTCACACCACTTAGGCAGGTCTAGTTTTGTGTCTCAATCCAACGACAAAAAATGATTTCCTATGCACAACCGCTATATCTGCTACCTCAAACTTTTATAATTCAGCTGGAAGAAGCTTTAAATAAATTGTAACGAAATGCAGCTGAAAAATACAAACACCAAACTCAAGATACCCTAAAGCTCAAAAGTTCAAGATTTTGACCATCACTATTGAACGAGATCGAAAACTCAAGAGTTTACCTCCGAAAGAGAACCAATAACATCAAAATCAAGATCTTCAGATGAGTGCCACGCACGCAAACAAACCGTTATCAATCCCAAAAACTCAAAACAAAGGTTAGGTGAAGAAATATAGAAAGAAACCCCCTGCCCAGAAGGTGATTCTTCAATCCTCAAACAATTTAATTCTCCAAAAATGAAAAAGTACTCCCAAGTTTTTTAAGGAAATAAATGCATTAAATGCTGATCGTTATTCCATCAGAAAGCACCAGCATTTGATTTCATACGTACATTTATATTTTTACATATAAATGGAAACATTTTCTTATGATCGGATACAATTATTCTTCTTCAATCTGAATTTGACTAAAAATGAAGTCATTCTCCATTTTTTTATAATTTTTTCCTGTTTTTCTTGTGGCAGGGAAGATGACAGATATTAACGTGGGTGCATGATAGGAAGGTAGACTTCACTGCGTAATACAACTACAAAAATAATCAAACGACGTCGATTTAATCAGATATTCGATTTTGTACATACTTTTCTGGCATGAACTGGTTCCGATACAGATTTTGTTACGGGTTAATTTGACTAGAGTCCCTATCTTTTATTAAATTGCAGTTAACTAAAATAATTTGGCACTATATTGCAAATGTCATAATATTTTATCTCTGTCTCACTTTAATCCGTGAAATCAAACTCCATTAAGTCCTTTCAAATTTATTTGTTAAGAAAACATCATTTTGCATCTTTTGATAAATTCCTTAAAGGTAAGTAACAAAGTCAAATTTTTAACTCAAACATTTTATTAAAAGCAAGAATAAATGTTATTTTTTTCATTAAAAAATATAATAAACGAATTTATTTTAATAAATTAAAAAAAGAAATTAATGAAATTTTGGTTAAATGATAAAATAAAATACATCATAATAAGATAGTAAGCACCATTTTTGATACATCATAAAAAATTGCAGTAACTTTTTTTGTCGTATTTTGTTATTAGGATGCGATAGAGTTAGAATTAGAGTGTGTGAAAATATAAAAAAAATATTAAACTAAAATTAAATATATTAGTAAATTAAAATAAATAAAAAGTAAAATATTTATAAAAAATTTACAAAATAATAATTTTAAGCTAATTGAGTAAAGTAGAATTTCACAAAAGATTGAAGAAACTACTAAAGTAAAACAATGGATATAATTCAAAGTGGTGTTTGTTAAACAGTATCAAATTATTGAGCAAAGTAAAATTTTGTAATAAAGTAGAGGTTAAACTGAAAATTTTCTTGATGCTAACTTCTGTTTGACTTCAACACCTTTCCAGTTCATGTTCCAATCATTTATTCTCTGTCCAAAACCGCGTCCATTTTATAGTTTGAGGACAAAAAAACAATTTTTTTCCTGGTCATATAAGTAAACAAAAGACTAAAATATATCTATTTATCTAGATAGATAAAATTTAAAATATTTTTTGTAATAATAAAATTTGTTTTGAATTGATTTACTTCTATAACTTTTTTAAAAAAATTAAAATTATACATTTTTTAATTTTTAAATATTTAACATTGTAGTAATTTTACGTGATAGTAATTATAACTTAAAAATCACAATATTTTAATATTAAATAAAATTTTGATTTTAGTATTAATTAGGATGATAATTTTATCTCTTGATAGGAATATTTGTCGATATTTATTCCTTTTTCAAGATACAATTTAAAAAAAGAACGATATGAATATTAAAAATGGATAAAATAAATATTTATTTTAAAAACGAATTAGATAAAAAAAATATTCACAAGTATTATAAAATAAATAATTATTTATTTTCAAAGCAATGTCATTTTTTATTTCATCAAAACAATGTCGTTTTAATCAAGATGCATAAAACTTAAAATAACTCTCTATAATATACATTTGATTCTCAATTTCAACCCTTAATTATGAAATAAAATTTAAAATAATTAAAATTATTAATTAAAAAATTATTAAAATAAAAACGTATTTCATAAATATCCACACAAAAATAAATATCCATATTTTTTTATAAGTACAAATACGGATGACAAGTTAAGCAAATAAACAGTTGCAAATATGGATATGGATAATAAATAAAAAAGAACAAATATGAATATAAATAGAACAATATTTGTATCCGTTTATTAGCTTGCCAACCCTAAGTATTAAGGGATATAACCTAGAATGTTAGACATAAATCAAATGCCAAGTTAGGAATGGCTTGATAATTAAGAAAAACCCTAAACTTATCCAAATTGTTTATGGTTTCCAGCCATGCATGGAAATGAAATCTTAAAATGACACAAACTACAATTTATTATGAGATTGATCAGCCAACTAATTTTCAAATTTTTTTAATGGTTGATACTTATCATAATCTTAAGGTAAGATCCCCAAAGGTAAATGGATAATATATAAAAAATAATTAATTATATTAATTTACAACTTATTAATCTCAAATATGCAAGAGTTAGGTTGATAATATAATTTGAGCTACGCTGATTTGTCTCAAGTTTAAGTTAAAAAAATTTAAGGAAAAAGACTTATAAATAGTTGGCGACAGATCAAAATTTTATTTAAAATATTAGATTTAGAGCTGGGCACTGGTGAGATTTCGACCTAATATGACTTCTGCAAAGTTTAAAAATTAATTATTTTTATGATATTTTTATGATTTAATTACCATATATATAAGGCTTAATAATATGTAAATCATTTTCATGTCATTGTTGATCGTATTTCAACCTTTGATGAAACAGACAACCTATATCTTATACATATTTCTGCCTGTGGAATGCAGCTTTATATGATCCTATGTGCGTATGTGAGGGTATGTATGCCCACAGGAAAAAAATATATATTTATATATATATTTATTCAAAATTAAGGATGATATATACATACTATAATTTGAGTATTATAAGTTAATTTGTAAGAGTAATTGTCAAATAAAATAATTAATCGTCTAATATAAAAGCGTAAAAAACCAAAAAATATTGATAGTTGAGTAAAAATTGGTGTTATTAAATAAAATTTTATTCTGTACTTTTAAAAATAAAAGCATAATTTCGGTTAAAAATATGCTATGATTTAGATATTGTTGTGTAATCTTTTGGTTGGAAAGAAATTTACAATTTATGATTATTTGATTACAAACAGTTTGTCCTAATCCAATCAAACCATACTAAAAGTCTCGAGAAATCAAAGTCACAAATTTTTTTTTCTATTATGTGTATGACATATATATGATCAGCAAAGAACAGCAACATTATGTTCTAAATGCATGAATGCCTTCGTGCATGCGTATACATTAATGATTAAACTAAACAAATTAATCAGGAAAAACGAATTAATTATATTGCTGAATGTGTTTTGCATACAATCTCTAATGATCTGCAACTGCATAAGAAATTTCGAAAGGTTGGCGATTGCTTACAGTGACTTAATCTCCTCATTGTAACAGGGAAAGCCCCGGATGATATGGGGGTTGTAGTCACCAATTTGATAAGGTCCAAATCGATCGCTTATAAACTAATCAAAATGTAATTATCTTCTGATTAAATTACATGTCTTTTGTATAATACCAGAAAGAAAAAGTCAACGAACTTGATTCATTATTTTCTGATAACATAAATTAACATTAAACAACATGCAATTTTTGTAGTTAATTAATTACCCAAGTGGGTTTAGTAGTACTACTATATATGAATCAAATAAGCAGAAGTTCGAACAAAAATCAAAAATAATCTTTGATTTTAACTTCATACATATGGGTTTATATTCGGTTTTATTCTCATAGATATAACCGGCCACTTAGCTAAAAGTGATATATTTAAGTTTAATTTATTTCCAGTTGGACTAAAAGATATGTCTTCATGTTTGCATATTTTCTCATATAGCCCCACGTTTTTCAGCATTTATAAGCAGTTCTGAAGATGTTGAAATCCATGGAAATGGCAAAGAAAGTGCATCCTCATGGAAAACTTTCTTCTCCTTCTTTTTCTGTTCCTTGTTACGTCAGCTCCAAGCAAGAAACTTTCACAATCTGGATGAAATCTCTGGTCTTGAATGGTAAAGGTTGTACTGTTTTTGATTCCAATGGACATATCATGTATCGCGTTGATAACTACAACTCCAAGCACATCAATGAAGTTTATCTCATGGATTCCAATGGCAGCGTCTTGTTCACCATCCTCAGAAAGGTAAGGACTTAAAAGTTATATATAAAATTTGAAATCGAGACTCAACAAATTACATGCCTAACTGACGATACTAAAGATATGCAGTCTTCTTTTATTTTTGTGGGTGTGCCTAAAAATTGCAGAAGTTGAGGTTATTTGGTATCTGGGAAGGTTACAGATCAACAACTGATAATAAACCTGAGAAGAATCTTCAAAAACCTGGATTTCAAGTAAGGAAAAGCTTCAGGAGTTTGAGTAGGAGTTCCAAGTGTGAGGTGACATTAGGTTTGGACAATAATGAACCGTGTAATTCCATGATGATAAGTCCAAGCTGTAGCTTGAGAAGCAAATCGGCTGGATGCAAGATTTTGGATCATCTTGGAGAAATTGTTGCAGAAGTGAAGAGAAAAGAATTAACAAGTGGAGTTGTTTTAGGAGAAGATGTATGGAGCATGGAGGTGAAACCCTGTATTGACCACTCTCTTGTTATGGCCCTTTTTGTTGTTTATAGTCTCATCAACTGTAAAATGTAAATTTCCAACTTATGTTTTGGGTTTGTTTTAATGAGTTTTACTGTAAAATGCAAATATAACACGTCTAAAAGTTTTGCTTATATTTATAGTTCATTTATATATTAGAGATATTATATATTTTTATTAATTTGGTCATTAATCATTTAGTTTAATATTAAAAATTTATGTGGTTATGATTTATCTAGATTCTTGCATATTAATTAATTAATTAATTGTTTGTTGTAAAGAGTAAATCTTCAAAAAATATATATATATTTGAATAATAGAATACATTTTTTTAAAATTGATAAAAAGGAAAACGTTGGAATAATTAAGAAAAAGGATCTTGACCGGAGATTAATACGACGTAGTTTAATTACTGAAAAACACTAAATATTAATTTTCGCAATTAACTTAAACAAAGCATACGAATCTCAGCGGAACCGTGAGAATCGATTACCCCTCGAAGTTTCTCTATCCTCCAAGAAGAAAAAAGCGTATTTTCTGGAGAAAGTGGCGGAACATAACACAACACAACGCAGAATAAATGTGGTATAGATCAGCATCTTTCATTTTAGATAAATCCCAACAAGCCCAAAACGACGCTGTTATTGACGTCACTCTCTCTCCTCCACCCCTCTCAATATCCCCGGCCGCCACCCAAAACCCTAACCTTAGTCGAAACATGTCGATGTCGGCGTATTACCAGACACGGGCGGCGCACCACGGGGTGGTGACGAGCGATTGGTTGGCACAGGCGCAGGAGGCGGCCACGATGGCAGCTGCGGTACCCGGGCAGGAAATAATTGGGGAAGGAAAAGGCGGAAAAAGTGGGAAGGCGTTTAGTGTGATTGAGGAATTTAATAGTTGGAGGAAGCAACCGGATTTAGCTGAAGCTGTGGCGGCGATACGTGCCCTGGCGGCTGTTATTAGGAATAGTGAAGCGAAGACTATGATGGAGCTTGAAATTGAGCTAAAAAAGGCATCTGATTCTCTTAAAGTAAGTTTATTTGTAGGGTTTAATGAAAATTTGATGATTATGTGATAAAGATTACTTCTTGATTTTTTTTTTTTTCACTTTTGGAATGTTTAAATTTTGTGGGTATTGAGGGATATATTGGTTCTGCATAATGTTATCTTGATGTGTGCATAGACCAATTTTTGCCTATTTGATTATTAACTAAATTATGATGCTTGTGAATGAATTTGGGTACAACTTAGGTAGAATTTGACTTTCAGGTTTGAGTTTATATTCATATGAATTTAAAATGATTGTGTTATTCGTCTGAAATGTATTAAGTGGTTGTTCAAATCTTTCAGTATGGAATGTGGTTTGTTTTTTGATGTCTAGAAAATTTTCACTTGAGGACTTATTTATCTCGATAACTATGTAACTGTGAAGATAATTATAAACTCATTTTCCCTTTTATGGGGTAAAGGGTACTTTTTTGGCTATGAAATAGAGTTTGTTCCCCAATTAAAGTGATTTGTATAATAAAAGAAACAAATTTGTATAGAGTTTGATGGAAATGCTGTTTATCTTGAATTTGGTGTTTATACTTAGGAGGAACATTAAACACTTGATTCAGCAAGAACTTGATACCTAAAACTCAGTTTGTCCATTTGTGAGTATTGTCTAGATTACATTAAGCTATTGTTGTTTTGTAATTATAGTATCTGTGGACTAGAAAATTATTGTGACCTTCCATTGGTGAGAAATGGACGCCGAATGGTTAAATTCTGTGCAAGCTAATTTTGTGGGGCCAGTTTATGGTTAATTGGGATCCAGTTGTTTTTTAGGCATAATGCAGAGTGACATATTTCTATCTTCCCTTGACCAAAATAGGATTGGTCTCCTTAAGTGAAGATTTAGTCTGACCTAAATGTTGGAGGGAGGAAATAAGCAATAAGAAGTGATTAGGTTTCTAATGGTTTATTTTTATGCGAACTTCCAATGGTGACCTAATGGTTAAATTTTATACAGGCTATTCTTGTGAAGTCTGTTTGTGTTAAATTGGGATCCAGTTGTTTTCAGTTCTTTTTTCTGGTAAATGTTAGGTATAATGCGAAGCAACATATTTCTATCTTCCTGTTGACAAAGATTGTCTCCAAAACATCCACTTGAGTAAATGACATCTTTCTATACACTCTTTGAGTGAAGCTTTAGTCCAACCTAAATGTTGGAGGGCAGAAATAAGCAATAAAAAGCGATTAGGTTGCTACGTTAGAAGTTATTGAATAAAGGAATTTCAGGTCTAATTTTTCGTATTTTTGAGTCAAAATTATTAACCCTGCGTATATTTTCCAGTCTTGGGACACGACATCGATTTCGTTGACAGCAGGCTGTGACTTGTTCATGCGATATGTAACCAGAACTTCATCTTTGGAATATGAGGACTTCAATTCAGCTAAATCTCGATTGATTGAACGTGCAGAGAAGTTTGGAGAGATATCTTACAAGGTATTTTAACTAATTGTGGCTATTATCTTGAGTCGTTGGATCATGACCTTTAATTCAAACATTCAATAAAAGATACTGGTGTCTCATGTTGCAGGCACGAAGGATCATTGCAATGCTTAGTCAGGATTTTATATTTGATGACTGTACTATTTTGGTGCATGGCTTTTCCAGAGTTGTCTTGGAAGTACTAAAGATGGCAGCACAAAATAAGAAACTCTTTCGAGTTCTCTGCACAGGTTCTCTTTTAGGAACTTCCTGACATCTTCATTGTTGTACCCTTTAGTGGATTAAATTATAATTTAATACAATTGGAACGCAAGATCTATTCATTTATTAGTATTTAAGTACAGTGTGTCTTGCTGTTTATTTGTTGATATCACCGTTTATTACATGCCTTGATTTGACATTCAAGTAATCTGAAGCATTAGGCATAATCATCGGAGAATGTTGTGAACTCTGAGTACTGTTTTTCAATTGAATCTCTCCTGATTTTGTGGTTTCACAGCATAATCAGTAGTCGATTCTGTTTCTTGCAATAAACCTTTCTACTAATGGACGATTATTCTTAAGATAATTTCTTTCACAGCAAAAATCATAGGTATAGGTGGAAGATAATTTATCCACACTTTTGTTGCTCTATCCAAATTGATGCTTTGTGTTGCAGAGGGAAGGCCTGACGGAACTGGATTACGATTATCCAATGAGCTGGCCAAACTTGACGTTCCTGTGAAGCTCCTAATAGATTCTGCAGTTGCCTACACAATGGATGAGGTAGATATGGTCTTTGTTGGAGCGGATGGAATGGTTGAAAGTGGAGGCATCATAAACATGATGGGAACATACCAGATTGCTTTGGTTGCACACAGCATGAACAAACCTGTTTATGTGGCTGCAGAAAGCTACAAGGTACATTGAAATTCATCACATTTTTAAAAAATATATATAAAAATTTAACCTGAAAGCTGAGAATTAAACCTCATTATCTTGGTTCTTTTGCAGTTTGCTCGTCTCTATCCATTGGATCAGAAGGACATGGCTCCTGCATTACGCCCAATTAATTTTGGTGTACCGATCCCATCTAAGGTTGAGGTTGAAACATCTGCCAGGGATTACACTCCGCCTCAATATCTTACCCTTCTTTTTACAGATTTAGGTGTTCTTACACCATCTGTAGTTAGTGATGAGCTCATTCAGCTTTACTTATAATAGTCACGTGCTTTTTACTTGAATGTAATTGTGTTTAAAGGTAAGTCTTTAACACTCAAATGTGTTCTTTTGAGAATGTATCTGGATGCTATTTGCTTTGTGTCTTCCCCTATTTTTCCTTTTAAGCTTGGGCTAGTTTTTTTGAGAAATTTGGATTTTAACCGCTTGAAGGGCGCAAACTAATATTATTCTTGTTATAGTTATGCTAATTTAGAAATTTGTATAACTAATATGACAGTGTTTTATTAATATTAGAAAGAATTATTTATGTTTTAAATCAGTTTATTTAATTAAAACTTGTTCTATTAGTATGAATTTGAATAGGAAAGGATAGGTCTAATAGGATATAAATGACGTTTTATAGAATATGTTTTGTTATCATATTTTATAATTTATTATTACTATTACATTTTGAAGAGAGAATCGATTTTAGATTTATTCTTTTTTTCGAAAACGTAAAATAGTTAAAATGTAATACGAAACAAATACAAATAAAATTAAAATCATTATTAATCTTTGAATTTGAATTACGTATATAACTAAAATCATATTCCTAATCAAAATTTAAAACACAAATCCTACTTAATATCATGTTCTTCATAATTATGCTAAATTAAGAAAATTATCAATAGGAGAAATTGCCAATTGAATCTCCATTTTGAATTGATTATTGGATTCAGGGATTATTATCAAGGGACAAACTCCAAGAGTACACAAAACATGTTGATTTTATCACAAAAAGCAAATAAAGTCAAGTCGTCGAATTTCTTTATTGTTACTTCTGCCAGATGAGTCATTCATTGATAATTCTTCTTTGACAGGAACTTCTCTCTCAGGTCTGCAACATCAGTCTGATTGAAATGACTTTCCGGAATCCAGTTTCCTGTCTTCGGATCTCTCATCCAGAATTCTTCCTTCTCCACCGACCCTTCCTTCAAATCCCCCATCATCTTCTTCGTCAACACTGCTGCAGCACCTGACTGCTGCTGTACACTCACATTCTGCTCCGCAATTGCATAAGATCTCCTGATAGCAGAAAACATTATTAACATTAGAAAAAAAAAAAAAAAAAGGAAGTTAAAGGGTATCTTTTATTATGTCAGATATACGTGTGCATGGAAAGGAAGGAAGCATTAACCTGAGAAGAAGAATGGTGTTAACTGGAAACTTGGAAGCCATATCCAGAAGTGAAAGAAATTAAGTAGAAAAAAGGTCTTTTTTTTTTTTTTTGGTACACGGAGATTGGTTTGATTCATTGTACGTGAAGAGATGAGATTATATAGAAGTGGAAATCCTCGTTTTGTACAATTTTATTCGAAATTTTTAGAATATCTTTGACTTGGTTTAGGGAAAAAGATGTGTAATTTGGGTAGTATTTTGGAGTAACAAGATGATTTCAAATTTGAATCGATCCTTGTTGTCTAGAATTATTTATTTATTTGTAATTCTCTATTAATTAACAGATAAAGGATAAATATACATACCTTCGAATCGAATCCAAACCATTTGTATGAGTTGGCGGATCCAGCTATAATTTCTATTATATGTAACCAATGAATTAAAAATAGGATTGCAAAATATATCAGAAAAGAAAAAAATCCCCAAATTCTTCTTTTAAAAAAGATTAAAATACTTTTAATATTTCATATATATATATTGGTCAAAAAAACATTCCATGCTAAATATTGTCTCCACAAATTGCTATTTTATGCAATTTTATATATCCAATAATCTTTTTAATTATATTCCCCAACGCTAATAACGATTGCACACAAATTGCACGAAAGATTGATTCCCCGTCTGGAAGTTTCACACATTGACTCGACTTATTGCTTTCACAGATGTCATTTCTTTGCAAATTCCATCCCCAGGATAAATTAAATGATAAATTTTGATTACATCACTTGCAATATGTCATAAAAATCTTAATTTATCATTGAAGAAAATCCAATATCACAAGTTTGGTCTACAATGTATATATATATGGAATGTTTTTGCTTGTTTATGATTTCATTCCTGGCCTAATATTCCATTATTAATATTATTCTCTCTTCCACTTTCACAATTTCTTCATGTGTTTTGAACAAGTGATGTAACAACATTTTTTTCATATTCTAAAATATATGGATTTAGTTAATTATTTATTAATTAAAATAACAATATTTGAGATATATATTTTATATACAAACGGATATGATGATATTATATTTTTATGAGTAAGAGAAAATTTTACAATAATAAAAAATAAAATATATTAGATATGTAACTATATTATAATACTATTATATTAATTTGCATAGATAAAATTTTTTAAAATATTTTTATCTCTAATATCATTTAATTTTTTTCTTTACAATAATACTAAGGAAATAAACTAATGTACAAATTTTATCTAATAAAAATTTTATACGATAATGTTATCTTCCTAATTTTTTTTACTCCGTAAAAATATAAAACACGTGGTAATGTTATAAGACTATTATATTAATTATACCATACTATATTATATTATGTTCCTAAAATTACAATCTTTTTGTTATTATTTTTATCTTTAATTATCTCGTAATGATATGTATTTCATATCAGTTAAATTTCTAAATTAAAGATGTAATATAAGGAGAGACCCATTTCTAAATGCATATATATATATATGTGACATACGGCGCATTAGTTGATAAGGTATAAGATAGCTAAAAGAGTGGAGGAGTATTGATGTGTCACGCAGATACATAATTTTGTAATTTTCATTAATTAGCCAATACAAAATTATTAAATAGGGACAGCAAAAAAAGCTTTCGGCTATGCATACACTCCTACTTTTTTTTTTTTTCTCCCAATATTGCAAAATCTATTGATCCTCAAGGCAAAAGACGACTTTATATTAAGACAATGGCAAATAAGCTTCTAGTATCTTTATCTCAATTAATTCCTAATTTTATTATTTTGCACTTGATATTCTAAATCAATTCTTCTCATGGCACATATATTTAATTAATTACTAGATTAAGATGAAGTAATTAATTCATCAAATAATTAATCCAACAGCCTATAAAATCAATCCCGTGAAGGTGAAACATAACATCTTTAAAAATTTAATTAATTAGTCTAATCAAGCAACAATAAATATGGTTTAATTGCCATTTTTATAGAAACTTACATATATAATATTGTAAGCATCTTTGTATAAAGAAATCAATATCTCACAATATTTTACTTTATTTAGAAAGAACTTTCGGGATATTAAATACAATTAATTGATCAAATTAAACCTTTCTTGCTAAGAATCTCATATTAGTTAAGCATACTTCGAATGTAAAATTTATTAGAAATTTTATAATTGGATAAAAGAAAATCAATGATGTGTGGAAATGTAATTCCAACATGTTAATGACTCGTTAAGAGTTATTTGTTTAAAAAGGTTAAAGTTAGGAAAAAATTGTAAAATTATTTCTTAAAACTAAGGAGTTTCTCCGTATATAATTTATATAATAACTTTTTTTGTTGACTCTGTAACCTTTTTTTATATAATAACAATATCTTGGTGTAAAATATTAAGAATTACGTTAAAGGGTATTAATCCGAATTGAGACTTTTTTTTTTTAATTGAATTGCTGTGATTTTAATTTATAATTATTGTGAGAAAATATTATTAGATATTACGTAGAATTGATAGGGTAAGTTATTAACATTTACCACCAAATAAAAATGAATATTTATTAAAAATTATGATATTTTAATTTGAGTTATTTTGATATTTTAAAATCTTGTTGCAAATGTCTATTCATAATAATAGATTTGAATAATGGTTATTATTTATTTCTGTTGAGGTTTAATAAAATTTCACTTAGATGATAAAGAATATAAAAATAATCACTACTGCCCTTCTTTATTAAAAATATTATTTGCATTTATCTTTATACCCTTATATACAATAATAAAATTAAATATAATTATTTATTTATCTTATATCATTAAATATATATATCCTTATAATTAGCAGTAAAAAATTCACGGCATACTTAATAAGTAAAAATGAATAATTAGAAAAATAATTTCTAAAGAATAGCTCTAATAATTTTTACTAAATCATTAATATTGTCTAATAATCAAATATATATTAATAATAAAATAAATTATTATATACTTAATTAATTTTTTTATTCTTGTCAGTAACTAAACTTATATTATGCTGATTAAAAATATAATTGTATCTAATTTTGTTATTACATACATGGGTATAGAAGTAATTGCAAATTGTAGTTTAAAGAAAAGGAGAGATAAGTGTCATTTTTATATTCTAACTAATTAAGTAAAATATTAATAAAAATAAAAAGAGATAAGTGATAATAACATATAGAAATTTATAGTTAATATGTAATTATTTTTATCTTTTTTATTAAATAAAGAACATTCAAACTCTTAAAATTTGATTAAATAAATATTTTAATCTCATTAAATCAAAAAAATACTCACTTTCTCTTATTTATCGATATTTTTCCTATTTTAGATGTTTGTTGATACTCCATTATAAAACCTAATTTATCGTTGTGTATATTACAAAATTTAGAATTTGATAATATTAATAAAAATTAAATTAATTATACTGAAAAATATCTAAAATAAAAAATAGAGATAAAAATAAATAAATGTGAACCAACTTTTTTTGAAAAGTGATTGGTTATACATTCATATATTGTTACATTAATTATTTAAGTTTTAAAATTTTAAAATTTACAATTAAAATTAAGTTAATGTTAAAGTTTTTAAGTTTGAAGTAGAATAATTTAAAGTTACATTGCAAAAAAAAAAAAAAAAAAATGTAACAATGTATTCGATATACTGTATCCAATCCTTAAAAAACAAAGTTATTACCAATAATTTTTCATATCATTTTTTTTCTTAGGCCATGTTATGCTGCATTTAGCTATTCAACATTTTTTAAAATTATTATAATTTTAATTTTCTATTATAATTTTAAACTATTATTATTATTTGATAAAAACTTATAACAATAAAATAAAAAAAGTTTAAAATTATAATAAAATATTAAAGATCATAATAAAATTTTTAAAATTACAAATGAACAGTTAGAATAAATGTAATTAAAATTTTATTTTAAAAAGAAAATTTACTTACAATTTTTTTCCCATTTTTTCTTTCTATTTGATATAATTTCCAGGTGTTCTGCTATTCTCATCAACGAGACTCGAGTTTTGAATACTCGCACAGACAACAAATAGAGCATATATAATAATATTTTACACGTTTTAATTCAGTTTGATTTTCCAAAATTAAATGATTTAAATTATTGCCCTATGCGATGTTCTTGCAAATAATCTAATATATTTGAATGATAAATATATATTTTTAAATAAAAATTCTTATATTTCAAGTTTTTAAAACAAAACATGAATTAATACATATAATAGTTGAAAGTTGAACAAAAAAATTTAAACAAAAATATGTTCAACAATACATTGAAGTATTAATAAAATAAGTCTAAGCCAATTAAATCATAATATATATATTTGTAATTTTAAATATATAAATTTTGTTAACATAAATAAATATTATAGTAATATATATTATATATTGTTGATGCCTAAATTTTCTTCGGACAAAAAATTTAAGGCATTATGTAAATTTTATTATTAGGACTATTGAGTTTATTGAGATTAAGAGTCATTAATTTTTGGAGTAGACATATTTTAAGAAAAAATAGTAAAGTCTATTGAGATATTGAGATTAATTATAATTAGAATAATATGAGTAAAAAATTATTAAGGGTGTAGTTAAAATAATTTTTTACGTAATAACTGTTTAGAATATACATATTTTAAGAAGAAACATAAGATATATGGAAAATAGGTTTTGTTGGAGTTAGGGTGAGAGAAAAATTACTAAAAGTATAGTAGTAATAATCTTTTATAAAATAAAATTTTCTTATTTCAGTAACTGTGATTTTTGTTTTTTAATATAGAAGTTTTTTACATAAATTCTTATATTATATGATTGATATTTTTTATTATTATTTGTTCGATATATTTATTCTAAAAGATTTTGAACGGATTAAAAAAAATATATGTAACAACTTTGTGGATACATAGATAAACATCGATAAAAAAACAAAAAATATTGTAAAGATAAGATTGGATTTGACAGATATGCAAATTAAAAGTGAATTATATTTTTAGTCACAATCTAATAATTCTTAATGTCTCGTACTTGTTATCCGTTAACTGGTTCAAAAAAGAAGTAATTTTATGGGTGGTTAAAGGGAATAAAGTTTTCGGATAGTTATTCATCTAATATTTTTAAATGTGTTAATGTCAAAGACTCAAAGTTGTCTTGTCTAAAAAGTTATAATTATCATATTTAATTAGAGCAACTATTTTCAATTAGCAGACGTCTATTTTTAAGAAAAGATGTTATCTCTATAATTATAAAGTTGTGTTACTTTTTTCGACGTGCGAAGACTATATGTATAACTACTTTAAATGATTTTTTTAAAAATATTGCAATAATCCATTTTTACCAGCATTTTTTAATATCATAGTCCATTTAATTGTACATCTTTTCGTTGAGGCAAAATATTAAGGTTCTGTATATTTTCTTTGGATGCATCCAATTGAGGGGTAACTTTTATCCTTATTTTAATACCTCAATTTGTAAAAAACGTTAATTATGTAAATTTAACAAATTTATTTTTTTGATTAAAAGGGCGCTAAATAGATACAAGAGGTATGTAAAAAATAAAGGATGTTCAAATAGATTAATTACTAAAGCATATATTATCAGTGAGTCATTGACATTTTGCTCGATGTATCTATCAAAAATTGAAACAAATTTAATCGATCAGAGTGAAATGATGACGTTGGTCAGAAGGACGGAAGGTTAACAATTTTTAGTCAAAGTGCTTGGTTGTTTGGTTCAATGGATTTAAAAGAAATATTTAAAAAAAAAATTAACAAAATTTATTAGCTTATATTAAATAATTGTGATGAAATGCAATAATATTTAATGTAAATTTATATCTTATTCATATTAAACGTTAAAGTAAGTAGGTTAATGTTTATTGTATAAATAAAAGTTATTACTAATTTTACAGTGATTATGCTCATGAATTGGAAAGAGAAAGAATACCTTTTTTTTTTTTGGATGACGAGAAAATTTTCGTACTCAGCCATCACTGTGGTGGTCAGCTATACAAGGGACCAAGTACCAACTTCTTTTAGAGGTCGTGTCCGCAGATCACATGGCACCTGTCCAAAGTCAAAGACCGTGTATAGGGACTATACTACAATAGTACTAAGCACAGTATAAAATTTCGGTCTAACCTCCTTAGCACTTCAGCAGAGAAGGTAATAATGGTAGGAATCGAACCCGAGACCAAGAGGTCCACAAGTGCAATCCCCATCATTAACCTTAATCTTGAGGGATTTAGAGAAAGAATACTTAATTATTATAAAAGTAAAAATAAATTGTTTCTACCGTAATTTTATTCGCAAGTAAGTTATATTATTTAGTATTTTTTCATGATTTTATTTTATTAATAATTTTAGTTAACTTTGTAATACTGCGTATATGTCTCAAAAGTATTGTAAATGATCACTTGAAAATATGACCCATTGTATGCATTAGCTTGTGGATCAAACACAAGTTGTAAATTTTTTAATGACAGAACATTTTTCGACGACCTAAGATCACCCTGCCAGGAAATTACATACCCATCGTACACAAAATGCATTACTAGTGTTTTATGATTAGTGGAACCCAAGGTTTGAAGCCAAGACACCCCTAATATCACGTCTGTCGTGCCCACTTCAAAGGAATGAAAATTTTGTCAAAATTTAAAGCCTTGAATCGTTACACAAACATCCCGATAAACCCTTTGGCCCTTAAACACACTCTATTTTCCATTTGTAATGCAAATCTTCTTGAATTATCCACTAGTAAATTTAACTTCTCTAAAATTGCTGGAGCCAAAAGATTATCTGATGCTCCACTATCAATTAATACAATTAACTTATGACCCATGATTTCACCTCTTGCCTCAAACAATTTATTATCTAAAGAAAACCCTAGGATTGTTTTGACTGACAATTTCAGAGTCTTACCTTCATTGTTAGTCTCAAATGATTGAGTCCACCCATTATTGAAAATTCCAATCAATATGTCTTCGTCAATGTCAGTTAATAGTGCCAATAACTGCTAAAATCTCTCTGTAATCAGCAACTCCTCCAGTTTGTCTAAGGGATATCAAAGCTTTGTAAGCGTTCCCTTTTTAAGACACGCAAAATCGTTTCGAAAGAGTTTCTTTGAAATCCACCCAAGTAGAGAGAGGCATTTTTTATTCCACCCAATGAAACCAACTTAGTAATCTCCCCTCCATGCATACCACCGCTGCTTGAATTTTTTCATCTATGGTTACTTGATTTAATGCAAAGTACCTCTCCACCTTTAACAACCAGTTTCTCCTAAAAACACTAGAAGTTCGAGTTTCTTCCATTTGGTCTTGTATCAACCAAATGAGCAACCACTGAAATGGCTGTGGTCATAATGTGGGTTATCATCGTGGGGAGGAATATTATCATTAGATTTTTCTTGTGGTGTCTCTTCTGTTACTTTTTCCTTCCCTTTTTCTTTTACCATAAGTAAATCAAACACTTTGTTTAGACTTGCTCTCATTTCTCCTATTTCAGTTCTAACGTCACCCATTGCCCCTTTTAGTCCAGAAACTTCTCTCTCCAAATTATCAACTCTAGCCTCCGTTTTGGCTCGTACCATATTAGAAAACGTCTAGCTTTGATACCAAAATGTAAGAATTCAACACAACAATGATAAAATAAAGCAAATAAAATGCAATTATGGAGTTTTCTGCATTAATGATAGAGAAAATGTTAACAGGTTCTAAGCATTTTGCCTGCTTAAAGGCTCCTTAATATTCTTCACTAAGGTTCACACCTTGACAACTGGTGTGAACAACCTTAAAATAGCATTCCTCCAATATAGATAAAAGTTAACGATGACTAACAACAGAAAGCCAAATGGCAAAATTATATAGTAATGAGAAAATGACAGAATTGCATAATTGTCTTCAATTAAAGTAGCCATGTGTCCTTGTTGCCTTCCCTTCTTGCGCAAAGACGGATCACTCCTGAGCATCCATGTGTCCTTGTGTTTTTCCTCTCCTCTTATAAACTTGGATTACTGCTAGAGCTGTATTATTTCCACTGTCACAGGGAAGGCCATATCAAAAGGGATTGCCTAGACAAGAAGAATAGCAAAAAAGAACTATTAAAAAGTGTTACGGTGGCATCCAAAGAGGATTTACAAGATTCCTTCCTATTGATTGCTTCAAAAAAGAACACAAAATATGAGTAGATCCTTGACTTTAGATGAACATTTCATATGTGCCCAAACAAGTCTTTGTTTAGCTCTATTAATAAATGTAATGGCAAAAAGGTCTTGTTAGAAAATAACATATCATATTTAATGAAAGGAATGGGTTCTGTAAGGTTTAGAATATATGATGGAAGCATGAGAGTCCTACAAGAAGTGAAATATGTTCTTGAGCTCTAGAGGAATTTGATTTCACTACCGTAGGTTGTAAAGTTAAGATTGAAGATAAAATCTTAAGAGTAGTAAAAAGAGCTCTAATAGTGATGAAAGGAGTTAGGAACCAAGGCCTATATATGTTAGAAGACTATGTAATCACTGGAGAAGCAGATGTGGTGACTGAAAGTGGCGAAGATAGAATGCTATTACGTCACATGAGACTTGATCACTTAGGTGAACAAAGGATGGAGTTGCAGAATTAGGAGTTGTTAGGACAAAGAACCCTGAGTATTCTAGAATTTTGAAAGCACTGCAATGCAGGAAAGCACCACAGACTGAAGTTTGAAGAAGCAAAGCACAAAACAAAAAATAAGCTTGATTATGTTCATTTTGACCTCTGTAGACCTGCACAGGTTCCGTCACTTGAAAGAGCAAAATTCTTTGTGTCCCTCACTAATGACCACTCCAGAAAAAGTTTGGATTTATGTGGTGAAGAATAAAAACAAAACCTTTGAGAACTTTAAAATTTGGAAAGCCAAGGAAAGAGGTAAAAGACTACAGTGCCTAAAGACTGATAATGTCTTAGAATTTTTTAGGGGGGAGTTGAAGATTTTTGTAGGAAGAATAAAGTAATTAGGCATAAAACAATACCATACACACCACAACAAGATGATGTCACTAAGAGACTAAACAAAACACTCATAAAGAGGGTTAAATGTATGCTACATAGTATAAAACTCCCTAATACCTTCTGGGTTAAAGCTGTTGTAACAGCAGCTTACCTATTAAATAGATGCCCTGCCAGTGCACTTAAATTCAAGACAGCTGAGGAAGTTTGGTTAGAAAACAAATTTGATCTAACAAACTTGAGGATTTTTGGTTGCAAGGTCTGTTCACATTAAAAAATGAGGGAAGTTGGACTCTAGAGCTTAGAAGGGAATTTTTTCAGGCTACCATAAGAGGTAAAAGGCTGAAAGACGTGGATAGGAACTGGGGGCGTTGGTCGAAACCTAATTAGTAGAATTATGGCATTTTGTGAAGATGAAATGCTAAAAAGAATTGATAGCACTGAAATAGAGGCTGCAGATAATGAAAACACAGATAAAGCCTAATTAGAGGCAGAGCTAGATGAAATTGACAGTAGTTCCGAAGGTAACAAATCTCCAGCAGTTCCTGACATCTAAGAATCAAGCAAAGATATGAAAATAAAACATAGGAAGCTTAATTAGAAGAACAAGGGTACAAACCTCCAGCAAGTGTGAAGGAAGCAATGATGGATAAAAAGGGTCTACCAAACCACCAATCAGGTATGGTTCTGCTGACCTAATATCTTATGCACTTCTTGCTGCCCAGGAGCTTGAAGAACCAGCAAGTGTGAAGGAAGCAATGAGTGGTGTCGATTCTGAGCATTGGTTGGAAGTTACGAAGGAAGAAATGAACTCACTAACAAAGAATAAAACTTGGGAACTTGTACACAAGCCTACTGATAGAAAAATTGCAGGTTGCAATTGAATTTTAAAAAAAAAAAGTGGATGGGATAGGTGTTGGCTCAGTGAGATTCAAGGCTAGGTTGATTGCAAAAAACTTTACACAAAAGGATGGTCCAGATTGCAATGAAGTTTTCTCCCCTGTAGTGAGGCATACCTCTATTAGAGTCTTGCTGGCAATATCTATAGTTTACAAAATGGAGATAGAGCAAATGGATGTTAAAACAGCGTTTTTGGACGGAAATCTTGAAGAAGAGATTTTCAAGACCCAACCAGAAGCTTTTGAAGAGAAAGACAAGGATGGTATGCAAGCTTCTCATATCACTCTATGGACTCAAGCAATCTCCAAGGCAACAGAACCTCAGGTGCTATGAATTCACGGATAGCATTGGTTTCCAAATGAGCCTGCGTAACTGTTGTGTCTGCTGGAAAAAGAGCTAGGCATCAAAGGTGATATGTCTTCTGATTTATATGGATGATATACTGATTATAAGCTCAAGCAAGGCTTCTATAGTTGATTTGAAGAAACAATTGAATGAAGAGTTTGAAATAAAGGATCTTGGTGCCGTGAAGAAGATTCTTGGCACTGAAGAAAAAAGAATCAGATCACAGAAGCTGATGAAGTTATCTCAAGTGCTATACTTGAAGAAGGTACTCAAAACCTTCGGAATAAGTGAAGCAAAGCCTGTAATCACACACTTTGCTTCTCATTTCAAGTTGTCTAATAAATAAAGTCCTAAAACTGCTGAAAAAGAACGACAGATGGATAAAATCCCATATCCTAGGGTAGTTAAGGAGTTTGGTGTATCTCATGGTAAACCAATTTTCGCACATGGGGTGTCAGTGTTGTTAGCTGGTTCACGATAAAGCCAGGGAAAGAACATTAGAAGGGTGTGAAATGGCTCATGAGATACTTGAAAAGAAGCTCTGAAAGATATCTTGTTTATAGGAAAGATTGCATGACAAATGATAAGAGTCGTTGGTTTGTTGATTCAGATTATTCAGCTGATCTGGATAAAAGGAGGTCTCTCACAGGCTATGTTTTCTCATTGTTTAATTGTGTGATGAGTTGGAAATCATCACTGCAACATGTTGTAGCTTTGTCTACAACAAAAGCTAAATAAATGGCCTTGACAGAAGTAGTCAAAGAAGGAATATGATTTAAAGATTTGGTTGCTGAATTGGGGCTGATGCAATCTTTTGTTATAGTCAAAGTGTAATACAACTTGCAAAACATTCATGAGAGGACGAAACACATTGACGTCAGATTGCACTTTATCAAGGATATCATTTCAAACTGAGAGGTGAAGGTGGAGAAAGTGATGACTGCAGATAATCCAACAAACTTCTTGACTAAATTTGTTCCTAGAGTGAAGTTCAATCACTGTTTGATTTTAATGAATCTCCTAGATTGAAGATTGTAATGAGAAGCTAATGCTACTTGACTGAAGTTTAAATTCAGGAAGCAGTAGGAACATTTCTGAAAATGTTCAGGCTGGTTAAGAAGAGGAAGTCATATATCTTGTGTTTAAGGATCAAGGTAGAGTATGTACATGTGTGATTCATAAACATATCTAGAAGAGGAGATCAGAAGCTTTAGTTTTAAGTTGTTAGCTGAAACTGAAACCTAAAATGAAAGCAGAAGGCAAGTTAACTAGAAATTTGAACCATTGGTTTAAAAAACCAGTTGCAGTTGATAGCTGGAGCTGGAAAGAGTAATTAGCAGAGCTGGTTGCTGGTGGTAACGTGGTGGTTTTATCAGGAGCCAAAGTTGGTTCAGAGTGAGTTAGGTTGTTAAGTTCTGTTATTGGGAATGCTAATCTGTTATGACTGTGAGCTTTACAAATACTAAAATGTATAAAGACATAGCATTATTTAGTCTGAGCTCGGGGGTCTTTTTATCTTGATTCTTTGTAAATTAAGTGCAGAATTCTTCCTCTGAAATTGCTTCTTTCCTTCGTTCATATATTGTTTTGTTCATATTTACTCAAGTACATTCCCAATTGGTAGATCTTCTGGGTGAATTGTTTGTTCTTGTTCTTCGTGGTTGAGGTGCATAAGTGTCACAATTGTGGGTTACATGGCAAGGTGAGCGGCGGAATCCTGAGACTATTGAAGAGATTGTCTGTGATTATTTCCAGGATATATTCGCCTCCTCTAACCCAACGAGACAAGCAATTCACGAAGCTACAGACTGTATCCAACCAAGAATGACCAAAGCTCACAACGAATTCCTAAACCGAAAATTTATAGCAGAAGGAATTAAACAAGCCGTAATCCAACTGCATTCAACTATGGCACCAGGAACAGATGGTCTTCCGACTGGTTTCTATCAAAAATCCAGGAACACTATCAGGGACTCAATAACCAGCACGTGCCTCGACCTGCTCAACAACGGGGAGAAAATTTCAAGAACTCAAGAAGACCTTTATAGCCTTGATTCCCAAGGTGCAAATCCCGTGCAAGACGATAGAATTCAGGCTGTTGATGCTTAAATTTTGGAGGGGCGAAAAATTCAATATACCACACATATTTTACTATTATAACTGACGTAGACCTTCTTAACAGTGACTCTCAGAGACTATCTGAAATCACAAAAAAACGGACTAAGAGTGAAGTCGAATTACCGACAAATAAACTCCAATGCTCAAATTAGTGAGTCATCTAAGGCCAGATTAAAGAGAGAAGCATATTAGGAGTGTTTGAATAATTTACCGACTTAGAATGCTAGACTTAAAAAATATTTATAGGGGAGGACTGATCTTGGCTAGTTGAATTTTCTTTTTTTCACTAAGTTGAAAAAATGATCCAAGGAAAAATTCAATCCTTTTTTTTATGTAGCAATTTCACCATTTATAAAACCTTTACACGTGCGAGCATCGGAGAATGAGAGCCTGATTAGACAGGGTAAGTTATGATTATCTGGCAAGTCTTTTCACCACTCCTCTATGCTAGACTAGGGGGTGAAATGAATGCCTGTAGTTTGTAAGACAAGATGTCTCTTAATGTGATGGGACATTCAAGCATTTCCTAAGGTAGTACGCCCACTCCCCCTATTTGATTTTCCCATTTTTAAAATATTAAGATTATATCGCCTCGATAATTAGGATGACAGTCAAAAAATCAAAAAAACTGAGGTGGTAGGGTCGGGTTGGGTCACCCACATAACAAAAATTGGGGACGAAAAATAACTGGTCCATAAAAATCATTAACATAATCCCCCAAGTTTTTGCTATCACGGAGCAAGAGTAAAAATTTGAATGATTATAATTTTACTAAGATGATTTAAAATTTTAACCTAGACATTTTGGTGCTTCTAGTAGCCAACGATCTTTATTAAATGTAGATACTTCGATTTTGACCTGCTATTTCTTAGAATGACCCGACTTAAGTACAACGCCTCCTCGTAACATGCAGCGCAGCCACATATAAGCAAATTGGTAGTTAATTTCGAAAAGGCGCGACACTCAAGAGCACCCTCTTGATGTTACAAGATGTGGTGCATTTTTTACTATTTATAATACGACCATTCGAATGTGTTGCATCGCTTGAGTACTATCGACTGACCATAAATACATGTTGTTTGCCTTTCTTTTCTTATTTTGCATCTTTTACGAATTCAAGCTTTTACTTACAACTTTCTTGAACT
>JAWDEX010000011.1:164584-183961 GCA_035221805.1 Trichilia hirta | reverse complement strand
TAAAAGTTCTAGATAATTGTCTTATCTTTAATTTTCAACTTACTTTGGGTTAATCCGAAATTTTTGTCAAAAGTTATGGTTAAAACATTAGAGTAAGGTCGGGCTAGACTAGAACAGTGAATGGGTTCGAATGATGGCTTTGAAACTATAGGTTGGATTCCAAACTAGTAGCTAATCTAAACATGAAAGTTTTAACCCATTAGGTCTTATTTTTTTAAAATCAAGAATCACCTCAAAATCTATCCTGAATAAAAAGTTATAGCTTTTTTACTATCATTGCATCAAATACAAAAATAAACACAAATTATCAACAAGTTAAAATTTATTTCAAAAAATTAGAAATATGCATAATTTAAGGGAATTAATTATATTTAAAATATAAAATAATAAATTTAAACTTTAATATTTATACACTTTTATATACTTATTAATATAAAATCTCCTAACGTGATAGGACACTTAAATTATTTTTCAAAAAACGTACGCATATATTTCATTCGAATCTTTTATTTTTTAAAATAAAAAAATGAGTCTCTTCGATAATTAAGATGGGAGTCGAAATATAGAGATGATTAAAACTGGGGCCAATTATTTGATTAACAACAGTTGAGGTTGAGAAATTTTTAATTGGATATCTCGAGTCATAAAAATCATGGACGTGGCCATTAGTATGTACAATGTTATATACAAGATCATTGCAAAAATTTTGGCTAATAGGCTGAAAGGAATCTGGATTAGATAGTGTCCTCAGAGCCGAAGTGCTCTGTCCCAGGACGATTAATCACCGATAACATTATTATTAAATACGTGTGCCTATATAAAATAAGGAACAGAAAGGTAGGAAAGACGGGCCAACTTGCTCTGAAACTGAACATAAGCAAGGCTTATGACCGTATAGATTGGGAATTTGATTACAGTACCATGAAAAAGATGGGTTTTTCAGATGCATCATGACCTGTCTCAATGCCACCTCTTTTGTTGTGCTTATTTACGGAGAACCAAAGAACAATATCAATAACTTTAGTTTAGTTTAACAATGAAAACCATATGACGAAGGAGTTTTTTAACTTTAAAGATCACTGTGGGCTTCTTTTGTTATATTACATAATATATGTGGAGGTCTACTAAAAAATTAAATATAATATTTTTTTAAAAAAAACTTGCCTTAAAATTTTTATATAATTATAACATATCATAAAATTTATTTTTTATTTTCATAAATTTTTAATTATTAAAATAAAAGCACAAAATATGTAATAATTATAAAATATTATCACATCAATTTATATAAATAAATTGTATAATTTTTTTTTTTAAATTTTATTCTCTAAAAAAATGCTAAAATCAGTGATAAGTGTAGAGTAAATAAAAGTCCAGTGACTGATATTGTCCATTTCTCTGCATCGTCTCTCCTAGCCCAGCCCTGAGATTCAAAAACTTGAACCCGATATGTTTGCCAAGATTAGCCCAAAAACAACTCATTTATGGTATGCTTGCAAATTATGCATGGATAAAGAGTTTATTTAATAGTGACATATGGTAAGTTTAACTAAAATTTAGTGTTACAATGTTAGTAAATATTTTTTTAATTTTACTTTTAAAATATAAGAAAAATCCTCCAATCCTAAACGAAATCGACATACAATATTTCAAATCTAGAAATCAGTAATCGAAACCTTTAACCCATTGTGTTTAATTTCCGGCAATTTGCCTGTGTATCATATAAATAAATGTATACACACCCACAATCACAAGTCCCATGGCCATACAGTCAACATATATAACACAGATAAAGGAAACACATGGGTTCACCAAATGCTCTTAATTGATTTCATTACATTTGCTTGGAGTTTATATATATATATACATAAAGAACAGATATATATATATATATCTGTTCTTTCCAATTGATATTTGATAACAAAGATAGAGTGCTCATCTACTGTCTCTAATGGGTCATGTGTTCATAACAAAGATAGAGTGCTCATCTACTGTCTCTAATGGGTCATGTGTTCATGTTTGATGACTTTAGGTTAAGTTATAAGCATGATTGGGTTTCTTTCATGCACTAAAATTTGATTTAAAATAGGGGGAAGAAAGGAATAATTAAACTGTTCATATTGTCATGAAACTCTTAGCTAGCTAGTTATGGTTAATGATAATCATTACATTCTAGATAATTTTAATCATATAGCAGTTTAGATGGTATAATACATTTATACTAGATTTCGAATATGAATTCAAGGTGCACCACTCCTTTCTCCATGAGACATTAATGTTAATGATATGATGGCGATGCTTTTGTTCTGTCTTACTATATATGCATTTCTCTTCTCATACTTTAAGTTTGTTAATTAGCACCACCACTTTTGGTTGGAGAAGTATAGAAATCTACCATTTTCAGTAATTCAAGCTCTTATGATTATGATTCCATACTATATAATAAAATTTACATTAATAAGATGGAAATAAGTGAAGAACAACTCTTTTCAAATTAGTGCCAATGCTAATATATCAAAAATTAAATGAGAACTCGTTTATCAAATTGATCTATAATTCAGTTCATGAATTCAAATATGCTCCTGCAATTAAATGAAAAACTCTAATTTTTTTATATTTTCAATCTTGAAGATGAGGCAAAGAAGTGAGTGATCATTTTCATTTAAACTAATTTTTATGTTTATGTTTCTGTAATTATATAAATAATATCAAACCCCTGACCACACTTATCTACCAATTATATCATAAAAACTCAACAAGAAAGAAGCAAAAACCCCATTATTAATTAAGAGAGAATTCCTTTCTTTTAATTTCCTCCTTTCATAAATTATGTGTCCCATTACCTATCATTTTCAAAAAAAAAGTTCTAGAGCTTAGCCAAAGTTTTCTAAAGATTAGAGAACAATAATTGAAGTAAGAGGATAATTACATGCAATAAAGTAATTAAAATTCAAGGATCTTCTTCACCAACTCTTAACTTTTCTTAACAAAAGTGTCTAAAGTCTTCTAAGCAATAGTTACAATCAATCCCACATGAGCAATAAAGAAAGTAACTAAAGATTTGTCAAACATGAATATATAAAAGGATTTTTGCTTTGATTCAAAATTTCGAAACCCTAAAGGAGGGGGTCCAGTTAGGGCAAATTCTCATCACCCTTCTTTAGTAGTATTGTAATAATGAGAATCCCAATAATTGCATGTGACCTGTAAACAACACAGTCCAATTTTCTTCTTTTCTTTGTCCTCGGTCTCCCATCTTCTTTTCAAAATTGGTAATGGGGGGCCTGAGTCTTCTTCTTTCTCTTTCTTTCTGCTACAAAACCTTGTTTTCTTCCATTAAAAAAATAGTTGGCCTTTTAACTTTGTACTATCGAGAAGGTAAGACTTGAATGTTATAAACTTTGAAACTAACTTTTTTTCAAGATTTTACTTTCACTCAATCCGTTTTAATATTGTGTTGCAAATATTTCTCATGTTGCTTCTTTTATTTTATTTTAATCCCTACTATTTCGATCAACTTCTTTTGGATCCTTGGACCAATATTTTTTTGTTAAATAATACAGAAAAATGCATTTTTTAATGAGAAAATACAAATACAATATCTATTCTTTTAAAAATGTGGGTTAAAAAAGTATTTGGTTTTATCATATTTGTTTGATCTTTTAGAAAATGCAAAACGACATTATTTTGGTACATAAAATTTACTTTATTACTTTCTCTCCTATTGTATGTGTATATACAACAATATTTAATTCTAAAAATTAAAAAGAAAAGAAAAGAAAATATTATGTTTTAAATTTTTGAAGCACAATGTCAAATTAAAAGAATAAAGTAAAATTTTTTTAAAAATAGGATGAAAATACAATTCTTCCTAAATTTTTTACTCTCCTTTTTAATTTTTTTTTTTTTCTATGTCAAAAAGAGGGAAATATGTGTAGTGAATAGATATGGTGTCTATGAAATATATTAATTATGTTATCTGACATTTTATAATATTTTATTTAAATAGCGATTATATAAAAATAGTACTTACCTTCTTCTCTCTTTCTTAAAAATATAATATGCAATTATATTTTTATAGATAAGAATAAAATTAGATGTTATTATGTATTGTAACATAGATTTAGTTAATGTTATAAATAAAAAAATTAATAAAATATTTAAAATTTTATGTAATTTTTAATTTTAGTTTTTTCCTAATACATATTTGATTGTTAGATCGTGACAATAATTTAGTAAAAATTACAAAAATTATTTTTTTTAAATTATTAATATAAGAATTTGTGATTTTTTATTTTAATCAATTTTAATTATTAATTATGTATAGTTATTTTTTTTTACTTTTAATAATAAGTAAATATGTATATTTTAATAATATAAAATAAATAAATAAATCTAAATTTATTATTATATATAAAAATATAATATTAATTATAAATAATATTATGTAATATATTTTCAAACTTAAGGGAGGCCCTATTTTAAACTTTCAACAGTTTGTAAATCATCAATGAAAGTAGTTTGTCTTCTTCTTCCTTCTTCTTTCTTATTCCTAGTCCCCACCGTTCCCCATTGTTTGGTATGGATTTTTCATAATTAACGACATGAAACTCCAAAGAACTCAACATTTTACCAACAACTTCTTTCCAAATAAAATCATGATATTCATTTTACAACTGTCTTGCGACCATGCGCAGTACTACATCATCTTATCTCTGCCAAAATTGGTCCCATCTATTTAAATTATTTTTGACCCAAGTGCTCTGCATTTCATCAAACACTTAGCATACCTGTAGATTGTCATTAACTCAATAATAAATTCTTTACTCAGGTTCTCAGAAAGTAGAGTAAACTAGATATTAAATATCAATGAATAGCTAGCAATATTATACCCTCCGACGGCTCTCTTTCTATATATATAAATATACACTTACTTCAAATGCAGCATATAGGGTAAGGCCAACTAATAATTACCATTTTTTAAATTATAGATATTTTAAAAATATAGAACAGAAAAAAAAACTCGATACTTACAATGTTATAACCATTATATTTTGTACAATTTTATAGATATAATTTCGGGCAATTTTTCTTTTTCAGAGGGTTCGATTATTTAAAAAAAAAAAAAAAAAAAGATTCGATCATCTCAATCTAATAAAAATAAAAATAATATAAATATAAATACAGAGTTTTAAATTATAGTATAAGATAGTATAAATATATATTAATTTAAGGACAAAAAGCATATGCATTATGCAACAATGAACAAGTTGATAGTGTTTGATGCATAAGAATCCAAAAGAGTAAATCATGAAAATAACTCGAAATTGCATGAGACAACAAAAGTGAATGTCAACATGTGATGCTTCCATTATAACATTTACATTTACATTTACATGGTTGTAATTTACTTTTTACCTGTTTAATTTTATTTTTACTAATGAATTAAGAGAAAAAATTAACCCATCATAACCTATATTTTTCAAATTTGAATACAATTCTGAAAGTTCTATTCATATTTCATTTATCTGGAAGCAATAAGCCAAAATGGGTTAAACTTCACATTCTCGACGGTAATTTTAAAATTTAAATTGTAATGACTTTCATGGTTTTGGTGATTTGCAATGAACAGCCAGAAGTGTAGTCTAAATTTTGTGGTGTAGGATTAGGAAAGAACGAACCGTGTGTTGTAGGAATCATTGCAGCGATATTAACAGAGCGTGGAAAGATGTTGACACGTGTGGATAGAACCAGAAAAGAAAAGAGTGCAAGGTACATTTCAGTGTATCATGACACGACCACGACCAATTCTATTAATATATATGATTTTGGAATTGATTTATATCCCAAATATCTAGACATCATGGTCAGGAGGCCAAAAATTGTGCCTGCAAAATCCTAGAGTGTATTTCATCTCAAAAATGTATGTATACCATTAAAATCAAGTGAAGGAAGATCAATCAGAGAAACAGAATCATGGCCAAATTGGGTTAACATTCTTCCAAGACATTTTTCTGAAAGCATCAGAGCCAAATGGAAACATGAATTTTGAAATTTTTATTTCATAATAATATATATAAGATGGAATCTAAACATAATTAACAAATACAATCCGCCTGGGAATTGGCAACCACATACACTGTGCTTACACACTTAATTACATTCACTTCTGCTCTTCTTTTAATGCTGCCTTCTTCTTCTTCATATATCTTCAATCCCCAATTACTTCAATTTCAATTCTGATCAACAATGTCTTCTCTTCTTCTTCTTTTCTTCATTTCCATTCTCTCTTATTCTCTTTCTTCTACTGCAACGAATGATATCACAAAAACTTTCATCATCAAAGTCCAATACGACGCAAAACCTTCCATTTTCAAAACTCACAAGCATTGGTATGAGTCTTCGCTTTCTTCCCTTCCCACAGCAGCAACAGAAACCAGTTCATCCAGTCGTGTTATCCACACTTACGACACCGTTTTCCATGGATTCTCTGCTAAACTCACTGACTCAGAAGCTGAACATCTCAAGACTCTTCCTCATATCATCGCCATCATCCCTGAACAAGTCCGCCATCCTCACACTACTCGTTCTCCTCAGTTTCTCGGATTGAAAACCTCTGACAGTGCTGGCCTCTTGAAAGAATCCGACTTTGGCTCTGACCTCGTGATCGGTGTCATTGACACCGGTATTTGGCCCGAAAGACAAAGTTTTAACGACCGAGATCTTAGTCCTGTTCCTGCTAAGTGGAAAGGACAATGTGCCACGGCAAATGACTTTCCTAGTTCCAGCTGTAACCGGAAAATAATCGGTGCTCGGTTTTTTAGCCAAGGTTATGAGTCCACTAATGGGAAAATGAACGAAACGAACGAATTTCGGTCTCCCCGAGATTCGGACGGTCATGGGACTCACACGGCGTCTATTGCCGCGGGGCGGTATGTGTTTCCGGCATCTACTATGGGTTATGCACGTGGGGTTGCTGCAGGAATGGCTCCAAAAGCAAGACTTGCTATTTATAAAGTGTGTTGGAATTCTGGTTGCTACGATTCCGATATTTTAGCTGCTTTTGATAGTGCTGTTTCCGATGGTGTTGATGTTGTTTCGTTGAGCGTTGGGGGTGTTGTTGTTCCTTATTACTTAGATGCTATAGCGATTGGAGCTTTTGGTGCTTCTGATCATGGTGTTTTTGTCTCTGCTTCTGCTGGTAATGGCGGCCCCGGTGGCTTAACTGTTACCAATGTTGCTCCTTGGGTTACTACTGTGGGAGCTGGCACTATGGATAGAGATTTCCCTGCTGATGTTCATTTAGGAAATGGGAAGAGCATTCCTGGCGTCAGTGTTTATAGCGGGCCGGATTTAGGCGGCCCTAACCGGATGTACTCTTTGGTTTATGCTGGAAGTGAATCTGGTGACGGTTATTCAGCTTCTTTGTGTTTAGATGGTTCATTGGATCCTGCATTTGTGAAAGGGAAAATTGTTGTGTGTGATAGAGGGATTAACGCACGAGCTGCTAAAGGGGAGGTAGTGAAGAAAGCTGGTGGTGTTGGGATGATTTTAGCAAATGGGGTGTTTGATGGTGAAGGATTAGTTGCTGATTGTCATGTTTTGCCGGCTACTGCTGTCGGTGCGTCCGGTGGTGATGAGATTAGGAAGTACATTTTACTAGCTGAGAAATCAAAGTCACCGGCAACAGCTACCATTGTTTTTAAAGGGACGCGAGTCAATGTGAGGCCAGCTCCCGTTGTGGCCTCTTTTTCGGCTCGAGGGCCTAATCCTGAGTCACCTGAGATTCTGAAACCTGATGTGATTGCTCCCGGATTGAATATCCTTGCTGCTTGGCCTGATAAAGTTGGACCATCTAGTATTCCTTCTGATAAGCGAAAAACAGCTTTTAATATCCTTTCAGGAACTTCAATGGCTTGTCCACATGTTTCTGGGCTCGCTGCTTTGTTAAAGGCGGCACACCCGGAATGGAGCCCTGCAGCAATAAGGTCTGCATTGATGACAACTGCTTATACAGTTGATAATCGTGGCGAGACAATGCTTGATGAGTCCACCGGAAATACTTCCACTGTGTTAGATTTCGGAGCTGGTCATGTTCACCCTCAGAAAGCTATGGATCCTGGGCTGATTTATGATTTAACTTCGTATGATTATGTGAATTTCTTGTGCAATTATAATTACACAGTTAGTAATATTAAAGTGATTACTAGGAGAACTGCAGATTGCAATGGAGAAAAAAGGGCTGGTCATGCTGGGAATTTGAATTACCCTACAATGTCTGCAGTGTTTCAACAATACGGCAAGCATAAGATGTCTACTCATTTCATTAGGACAGTGACTAATGTCGGAGATCCTAATTCCGTGTACAAGGCGACAATCAGGCCACCCAGGGGCATGATCATGACAGTGCAGCCGGAGAAGCTGTTGTTTAGGCGGTTGGGGCAGAAACTGAATTTTCTGGTGAGAGTCGAAGCAATGGCTGTTAAGCTCTCCCCCGGGAGCTCAAGCATGAAGAGCGGTTCAATAATGTGGTCAGACGGGAAACACACCGTCACTAGTCCCATAGTTGTGACAATGCAGCAGCCTCTCTAATTTTGTATTGTAGGTTTTTCGGAGTATTATAAATTTTGCCTGCCTTAATATATAGGATTATAAATTATCTCTCTATCCAATATAATGTGTAATGAGAATGTGTTTGTGATGTTTTCTATATCAGAAAGCAAGCAGTTGTTGTATCCTTGTTGACTGTTGTGAGGTAAAGAATGAAGAATGTTTGTGTAAAATGTCGTGTTTATGAAGAAGATTGTAAGGGTAATGAAAAAAGTCTTTTCTTTTCCTTCTTTTTTTTTTTTTTTCATTTTATAAACAATTCTTTTCTTTTTTGTTGAATCTTCAACTAATTCTCCTTTGTTTAACGATGGTTGTTAATGAAAGCATGTGGGGAAGTTTGATTCTAGTCAAACTAAAGACAAAAATTAAGACAAAAATCATGTGGGGTTTACCTGATTCCCTGAATGTCTCATTTTCTTGATACTGGTTCTTGAGTTACAAATTTATGCCCATGTGTTTCTAATGAACCTGTGTACGAAGAACAGCATAGTGCCATGATTATGTAGAGAAACGTGTGTGTGATATTCTGTTTATCAAGTTTTTAGAAGATTCAGAACATAATCAGTGGATATGTCATCAGTGTTAATTGTGTGATGAAGACATATCAACCGTTAATGGAAAGCAACTTAGCTGGAAACAGCAATTGCTTGCTTTACAGATGGGCCATGATAATTCCACTTTTACTCATGAGTCTGATGTCTTGTTTCTGTCTTGTTTCAAAATTGAGCGTTAATGACACAGCACATTCAAAATTTGAACTCTCTGAAATTATAACTTTCAAAATCAAAAGCAGGCTATACAGACAGGCCTTTCTTTGCCCAAGTTTCTCAATATTTCCCCTTGGTTCAGCCCATTTCAAGGCAAATAACAGGCTGGGTAATATTCTCACAATCTCAGATTTTTCTGGATTCTTCCTGGCACCTCAGCTTAAAGTTACATTTCCCCAAGTAACCAAATTTTTCACTGTTCCTTTTCCAAAGATAGGGTCAAGAAAGGTATATACATGTGATTGGATGAATATGTTACATGCACCCCTCTCCATTCACTAGAAAACCAGCGGTTTTCATGGGCCTGATGGGCTAATAGTGAAATCTAAGACTTGAATGTGGTTTTAAGAAAGACTGGCCCAAGAAAAAAAGGCCACCTGTATTGTAAGTATTCTTCTAGTTTCTTCTCTTTGCTCTGCTCATTGCTGCTTACCAACATTAGGATTAGCAATTTGGCAATTTCTGAAAGAAAAAGTTTTCTGAAGAGTCTGTAGCATGGATAGCTCATGCTAGCTTGACACAACAAACTGCTGCTGCTGCTGTAAATCCATTACAGAATTTCCATGACTTGCTTTTCTCTTTTATTAAATTTCACCTCATCATATCCTGATATTCAGGGTAAAGAAGATGACCTAAGCCATTACTGATCAATGATGATACTCTTCAGTCTTGTGCATATTCCAAAGCATTTACGTCAAGATATCATCTTGTGATAAGAATCTGGGTCGTCCTAGAATTTGGATGAGGGGTTGTTGCTGTCATGTACAGTACATGAAGACACCTTTTGGCTTAAATTCAGATCCCCTTGCTAACAATATTTCATTTTCTTCAGTTTTTTTTTTAATGCATGATAATGGCATTTATATAGAATCTCCTCAAAATCAATAGCTTCGTCAACAAGTTTATTTCAAAAGTTGTCGGCTTTGTTTCGCTAAAAAAAATTTAAATCGAACCGAAAAAAAAAAAAAAAAAATCGTTATACCCATCTCATCCGGTCTTTTTGACGTGCAACCTTTAAAAATAAAATTATAATTAATTGATTTAACTGATAAAACTTATGTATATTAAAATTAAAGAAAAATTTAGTTGAAAGAATTTAAGAAAATATCTGTTCTTTCTACTAGTTATGGCTTAATTTTAGAAACAAAATTATATTAAAAAAATATTTAATAATAATATTATTACTATTTTTAATGAAATTTATTTATTGTTAATTAATATTTAACTTGCAAGCATGACCTTCGTTACGCTAATCAATACTATGCATCGATGATTGGGGCAATAGATGAAATATATGTAAATGACAACTTGGATTACGACTTGCACTTAAAATTTCTTGAACAAAACAACAAGAGAGAATCTGGTGAATTAAGCGTACTAATCAAGTGATTACTTGTAAATATGAAACTATGTATTAAATATTACATAATGGGCCTGTTTATGCTTTAACTTTTGTCAAAATATCGATAAGCATCACCTGGTTCACCTCCCTTGTTGGAGCCAAAACAAAATTTTTTATGATTTAATTCAAAATTTTTAAGAATAAAATTAATAATGACAGAAATATAATCGAATATTTTTTTAAAAAAATAAAGAAATAATGTAGCATTACTTCCATAGATCAAGCAAATTGTATTTAATCCTATTCCAGCTATAGATGCAGCCATTGAATTCAACTATTCAACGCTTTCTTTCTCCTTCAACCTTAGATTGTCATGGGTCCACAACGAAATTTATATGTTTTGGACGGGAGTCATATGAGATGTTACGACTTTGTTTGGTCCCACTGATAATGAGTTATTTATGCTGCCTGTTTCCCAGAACAAAAATGTTCACGATCAAGTAATTACAGCCGTCCGATGGGTCAATAATGTCCACCAAATGGTCAAATCCAAACATGTACACCTTCAAAAAATCATTGGAAGAGTATGGACTATTCCACCAACTTGTCTGTTGGTTGGTCATGGGACTAGATAAATTCAAACGATCTGCGTCAAATTCATAAAAACTGTTTAATTAGCTCGGCCTATATCAATTTAAAAAATTTTAAATTAATTTTTAAATTAATGTTTGATAAGTTACCATTATTAATTTAAATTATAAATTATTAAATAAAGTCGTTTAAATAAATATTGAATAATTTATTATTATTATATTATAATAATAAAATTATATAATAAAATAATATAATAAATATGTTGCTATTATTATATAATAAAAGAATAAATTTATTATTTTAAAATTAAATTAAAAAATAACTGAAGGTTAAAATTTTATCTTTTAAATTTAATTTAAATTAATAAATTATTTTAATTTAAATTACGAATAAAAATTGATTTAACTTGCATTATTAAATTTAAATTGATTACAATTTGTGGGATATTATTGAATTAAATTAAATTATTTAAAATTTAAAATACAATATTTAGATCGGTTAAAATTTTTTCTCGAATCAATTTACACCATAAATTTTTTCTTAAGATAAGAAAAAAAATTATTTTTAAGTATTTTATCATAGATTACTGTTATAATATTTGTTAAAATTTTTATGTTTATTATTTATAATAATTTTTCATATTTACTATAATAAATAATGTATTAAAAATTATAATTTACTAAATATAAAAAAATTTAGTAAGTATTCTGAAAACAATCGCTGTATATATAAAAGCTTAGGGATCTTTAATGATGGGGGCAATTCTATTTGAAAAAAAGAACATGTTGATTTATTGTTGATAATTAACCAATCTTAAATTAATTATAAAAATTATTTTGAAAAGAAGAAGAAGAAGTGCGGTGAATGTAAGAATTGGTTATTATTCCATAATTAAAATAATGAACAAGTTGTAAAGTGGTGTAACCCAATAAAGAGTGTTTGCCCAAATTGACCTTGATTATCATCGACAACAACTTTGGATATAGGCAATGAACCAATGGAATATTATATAATTTAGTACTAGGTTTCAACTTGCAGCATTTTATAATTGAAAGTAAAACAAATAAAAGGATTATAATAAAAATAAAACCTTGTATTTTTTGTCATATTTTTAGCCTATACAGATATTAATCAAATAGGAATTAACAATATTAAGTAATGTTATTAAGAATTCTTTTGGTTAATCCATAAAATTTGTATTTGTTTTAAAATAAGTTCTAATTATTATTAAAAATGGCCTATTTTATTTAATACGTATATCTACCAATATAAGTTCACTAATTAATGAACTCTTTAACGTGATATCACTTTTGATTTGGTTTTGCAGTTCTTAAATTAAGGTCAATGACTCCTGCTTTATTAGAGTAATTAATATTTAGTTGAAATTGACAACAAAGCTTTTTCCTTTTTTAAAGAGTGCTAAAAAACCAGCTAATTTAGTTGATGTTTATATATTTTTATTTTATTTTATTTTAATAATTTAAAAAAAAAATAAATTTTGATAGTGTTATTTACTAAATACTTTGAGTATTAATTTAATGTTTATATATTTTTATACTATTTTATTTTAATAATTTAAAAAAATAAATTTTGAGAGTGTTATTTACTAAATACTTTGAGTATTAATTTACAAGTAATATCTTAGATGTTAAATACAAGATTTTTTAATTTAATTTTAATAAATATTTTGAAAAAAATGCTAAATGAATTTTTTAATATTTTACTAGTGCTAATTAGCACTTACAAACGGGTTGAAAGTCTTCTTATTTTGTGTTTGCAGTAAGTATTTTGTTACAAGACATCGGTTTCATTTGTTTTTTTATAAACATAAAAATTAAAAAATTTAATACAAAAGCAAAATATTGCAACAAAAAATATAAAAATTTTTAAAAAAGATTTGTGTAACAATATATTAATATTTTAAGACAAATCGTGCAAATTAATCACAATGTTGTTGTTAAATAATATGGGTATTTTTCTTTTATATCCCTAATCAATTATCGTTATATATGAGAAGAAATCTGTAGATTATCCACCCCCTGGAACTAAAATAGACAAATGGTAAAAAATTAATTAAAAAAAGAAAATAATCCCATCTCTAGATAACACCAAATCTCACAAATTAAAATAACCAATAAATAATTAACACGATTAATTATCATTTTCTAGAACTCAAAATCTAGAAAGAAAGCAAATTTGAAATGACAACATAATCCCTATAGATAACCCCCAGGACGGCAGGACCCAGGTAGGTGCTCGTGTAAATTGCCAAAATAAAATAAATGGAAAAGCATAAAGGTCCAATGGGTCAAACGTTCAATCAATCAATCTTAAGGGTAAAACTATGGTATATCCATTGTATTTATAATTTTTTGTAATTTTTTTGTTATAATTTCAAATCATGGCTAGGATTCGATATTTTTTTTGATATTTTTATAAATTTTGACAAATTAAGAACAATAATGAAAAATAAATAAAAATTATGATAAAATAGTTAAAATAAAATATAAATATAATAAAAATGAGTATATATTATCATAACTCCATCTTATGATAACTTTTCGTCAGCTTTTGAGGGCCCTGCCTCCCATGATCCTTCATTTTCATTTTTCTTGCTTTTTGAATTTTATTTTTCTGTTTTTTGTATCTTTCCCAAGTCTTTCTTTCTGTGATAATATTCCCTTGCGGCAGATTCTAATACATGCACCTGTTTTAATATTCACCTTCTTTTACCATTTTTACCTTTCATTTTCACCTCATATTTTTATCCTTACACTTTATTTCCACCATTTTCTTTGGATTTACTCCAGGTAAAAGTAAAATATGAAATCTTGTAGAAGATTCTCATAAAAATTCCTGCTTTCTCATCTTGGGTAATTTTTACTTCTGATTTAACAAAAGCTTGCTATTTTTATTTTATTTTGATTAAAATTACTTGTTCAATATGTTACTATACACTTATTAACAAACTTACTGCAGTTTGTAAATAAATTAAAAGAAAAATTATAATCTATTTAAATTGTTAAATGAATATTATTTGAAATTTATTAACTACTATATTATCGTAATTTATTCTTTTTCATACCTGCTAAATCTCATTTATAGATTATGATTCGAATTAATATTCATAAATAATCATAATTACTAGTTTAGAGTTCGATAATTTTAAGATTATGATATTTTATTTATATTTTTAAATATTAATGAGTTAATAATTTATTTTTACTTAATATTTAATTGCACTATTAAATAAAAGCTATAAAATCTTAATGATGATTTTAAATTTTATTTATTTTGTATTATATAAAATTCATCCATTCATTTTATAAAAGTATTGTATGTCAAATAAATATTTTTTAAAAGTTTACTAGGCGAGCAATAACAAATGATAAAATTTGTTGAGTTTATTTACCTTCTTAATAGGTGAATAATGCAATATAATAATAGTCCAAAAAAAATTATTTTACATGTTCTCCTTTGTACAAATTAAAATATTGAAGAAAAAAAAAATGAAGAACATGCATATAATTAAAAATTTTAATTACCATTTTGTATACAATTTTCTTCTATAATTTGGTACTTTTAGAAAATTCAAATGAAGAAAACATATAATTAAACAAACTCCCGTTCATGAGTCATAAAAACTTTCAAACATGTTAAAAAATAAATGTAAATTGATGTAATAATTAGGAATATAATAAGTTAACAAATGTTCAACAAGGTAAGTAATGAAGAGAAAAAAAAATTGTTTAAGTTAAGCTTGTTATTCATTCAATGAAAGTTAGGTGATTGAAGAGACTTTGTCTACAGTCAATTAAGGTGAAACCATTACCTATCTCAAATTAGGTGACCACTAACTAAAAGTAAAATACCCACTTTATCCTTCATCAAATGTCACATTCCCATTTAATTTTAATTTATTGTAATTTTAAAGAGATAATATTAAAAATATAGATTTTATTAAAGTTTTATTTATATAAAATCCATTTACTAATGAGGCAATATTAATTTTAATTTTTTTATATATACATATTTTTTACTTTAATAAAAAAATCCAACCCAATATTTAATGTTTATTTAGTAAAACTTTTTACTAACTAATTTTTTTAGTGTTAAAATTTCTTATATATATATATATTGTAAATTCAGAATAAATACTTTTTCTTTCAGAATATTTTTTTCAAGTACTTAGATCAGCGCCTTTCCAAGTGTAATCCATGCAGAGAGCAAACCCTGTAACTCTCCACGAAATAGAAGAACCTCACAATTCAATAATGCCACCAACCCCACACGGCTGTTAAAACAAAACCAAAAAAATTGTAACTACTCTATTATATCGAAACCCAAAATGGTCAAAATAAGTTCCTGTGTAAATTCCCAATTTTACCATATTCTTTTTAACTTATTTGCACATTTGCCATTGAACCATAACATAATAATGTAATTCTCAAAATCACTTCGACTTAAAATTATCATACAAAACTACAGCACATTAGTCGTGATATGATCATATAACATATAATTTATAATTAAATTTTAAATGTAGAATATTATGAATGTCACATGATAATATCACTCATCATATATTATGATTTTTTATCATAAAATTGGCTAGTAAAGTATATTTTAATTTTTTTGCCAATTATTATTATAAATATTATTACTATTATTATTACTTAAAGAGTGTTTTCTTTTCGCCTTTAGACCAGATGGTAATTCCAATTATTGGTCAAGGGTAAAAAAGTAAAATAATATCTCCTTGCTCAATATAACATCGCTCTTTACCGGCCCCTTAAGCCTCGTTCGCTCGAAGGAAACAACACAAAAAGTCTCTCTCACAGAAACAAAAGAAATTTACGTTTCACCACATTTTCTCTGAAATCTTTTTACTTTAGTCCCTGAGCTAAACGAAGGAAACCATTAACCATGTGTGGAGGTGCCATCATTTCGGGGTTTATCCCGCCGCCCACCAACGGCAGGCCAAGGAAGCTGATGGCGGAGCACCTGTGGCCGGAGCTGAAGAGATCGAACAAGAGGTACTCTAAGCTGATTTTGGACGATGATTTCGAGGCTGATTTCCGAGGATTCAAGGACGATGACGAAGAGTCTGATGTTGATGAAGAAGATGACTTGGATGTTGAAGCTGACTTGATGACTGATGTTAAACCTTTCACTTTTTCAGCTGCTCCTGCTCGCAAATCTCGTGGTAACCATTTTTGAAACATACCTAGTTCCAGTTTTGTATGTTTGGGTGATTATGGAGGCTGATCATTCAGTAAAGATAATTTTTTTTTTTTTAATTTATATGTTTCGTGAAAATACATGTATCCATTTGAAGGTGTGGGTAAATTTTTTTTTTTTGTCCCTGTATGTGTATTCAGTGTGTGCGATTGTGTGTGCTTATAGTTTAGGAGGACTGGTTTGGTTTTAATTTACATTTTTTTTTATCGAAGAGAACTTTTTCTTGACGATTTTGTTTGCTTGTTATCTTGTAAGATTTTTTTTTTTTAAATTCTCGATTGAAGCAAATGTTTTGATGTTATGAGTTATAGCGATCTTCAGCTTTTTTAAAAGAAAGTAGTTGTTTTTACAATTTGGATTCATCTAACATAGTTTTTTAAGAAACTTATTAGTGAGTTGGCGTGAAAGGTTCTTATTTTTGATTCATTGTTTGTCATTTCCGATCATACTGGTATTATCTGTTTTTTCTTGTGTTTTTGTTCTGTGGATCTTTTTGTTGAAATGACCTTTCTTTTTTCCTTGAATTTTAATTATTTTTTTTGTGAGATTAATTTTGGTATACCGATGTTGGATTCATGGTTCTGATTATCTAGTTTAGATATGGTTCACTCTTTCGATTTAGAGATTTGGGTAGATCTTTCCCTATATTTGCTCGATTATTCAGATCAAGCCTCTATTTATATGATTTATTGCATTAGGATTGGACGTTATGTAATTGATATCAAATAAGAAGATAGTTACTTGTTGAACTGGTTCGAAGCCTTACATAAAGGAAGTTCTGATTCTTAATTTGTCATATTGTTTGCTTTCTTTCAAATTCTCCTCTGTTTAACGAGAAACGGGTGTAATTTTTGCCTCTGTGAGCTAAGTAGATAAAGTTGTTTCTCAATTGAGTTTCTTATTTAACCGTATATGATTTTGTTGGCTATCTCTTTCATGCTTGTTTTCTCGTTGTCTTCAAGTGGTGAAGCATGCAAAATTCTGATTTTCTGATATTTGAAGAATTTTACTGCTCGATAAGATGGAAAATGAGAGATTTCTATGTGTATTTGAAAGTGCTTGTTTGTGCATGCTTTAAATTGTTGACGGTTGGAAATCAGATTTACTGGTTTGCTTGTGTGGCCTAGTGCTTTATCATTAATGATAGATTTTTTATACTATATATGTTTCTTTTTTATGATGCCTTTATATATTGTTGTGCTTGTATAATAGCTTCCTTTTATTTTTCAATTATTGAAGGATCTGCAGTTGTAAACCCAGTGGAATTCAATGGCCAAGCCAAAAAATCTGCAGAAAGAAAGAGGAAGAATCAGTATCGAGGAATCAGGCAGCGCCCATGGGGCAAATGGGCTGCTGAGATCCGTGACCCAAGGAAAGGGGTCCGTGTCTGGTTAGGAACCTTCAACACTGCAGAAGAAGCTGCTAGAGCTTACGATGCTGAGGCACGAAGAATTCGTGGGAAAAAGGCTAAGGTAAACTTCCCTGATGAGACTCCTCGTGCTTCTCCAAAGCGCTCAGTTAAGGAAAATTCTGAGAAACCAGTTTTTAAACCAAACTTAAGCCCTGTTCAGCCAAGTTTGAACCAGAACTTGAGTTACTTGACCAACTCAGATCAGGACAACTACAACTCCGTGAGTCTTCTGGAGGAGAAACCACTGGTGAATCAGTATGGGTATATGGGCTCCTTCCCTGCCAATGGAGACATCGGTTTCAAATCCTTTGTACCGATGACTGATAATACTAATCTGCACTTCAATTCTGATCAAGGGAGCAATTCCTTTGATTGTTCCGACTTGGGATGGGGAGAACAAGGACCAAAGACTCCTGAAATCTCATCTGTTTTGGCAGCTACACCTGAAGTTGATGAATCCCAGTTTGTGGAGGAAGTTGCTAACCCAAAGAAGAAGCTGAAGTCCAACTCTGAGAATGCTGTCCCTGTTGAGGATAATAATGCAAAGTCACTGTCTGAAGAGCTTTTGGCATTTGACAATCAGATGAAGTACTGTCAGACGCCATATCTTGATGGTAGCTGGGAGGCTTCACTTGATGCCTTCCTCAATGGAGACAACACTCAAGATGGTGGAAACTTGATGAACCTTTGGAGCTTTGACGATTTCCCCTCTATGGTTGGGGGAGTTTACTGAGCTGACTTGCTAGTTTTGTAAATAAGGCTACATGTTAGTGAGTTCCTCACTTTCTCAATCTTACCATTTGATATTTGTTCTTAAGCAAATTAATTTTCTTTTCTCTGAATGCTAATTCTTATTACTTACCTTGTCATTCTTACAGCTTTCAAGGATGGTTGTCATCTGTATTGGATATGCAGTACAAACTGTTGTTGGACATGCTTAAAGCCATGTGTGGGGAGTGTTCTCGGGTGTATTTAGTATAAGTGGGCAGTATATGGGTATTTAGGATCCTTTTTAACCTCTGAGACATTGAGAACTTGAGACATTTTGCAATTGACTGTACGAATGATTATGTGTGATTTGTGATGAAATACTGAAAAGCCGGATGAATGTCATCTCATCTTTACTGTTTGTTTCCTTCATGGTCTCTGTCTAACCAAAGGCCTCAACTTCGCAATCGGTTAATTTTTCTCACATTGGTGTATGGATGTTGAGTGTTTAACCTAGTACCATATTCATTTTGCATTATATGAATTTTGATGTTCAATTCAATTTAGAATTTCCTTCCTGGGGCATGATGAACTTAGAAAATGGAAGGGCTTTGGGCTATTCCTAAATCTAATGTGGATCCAGTCGAAAGAGGACAATCCTAATATATTTCTTTATATATATATATATATATATATTCCCATGC
>JAWDEX010000011.1:151814-164484 GCA_035221805.1 Trichilia hirta | reverse complement strand
GTAATTTATTAGGAAACTACTTTGTAAATATAATGTGTTTAGTAATATTTAAATTGACTTTATTAACTATTTTGGAGGATGATAGGATGTTTGGCTTATGTATATTTTTATTTACCTGTAAATTTTTATTATTAAAATGGCATTTAGGGCTTATATATTTGATTGATTGATTTAAGAAACTATTTTGTATGGATTTTGTAGTGATAAGGCCAATAAGTCATGTTGTTACTTAATGCAGCCTAAGGTTAAATTCATAAAAGGTCACTTAGGTGATCAATAAAATTGATTATTATATTCATGTGGCTTAAGGTTAGACCTATGAAAGACTACCTAGGTAATCGGCAAGGTCAATTATTATTTTTAAGTAATCTAAGGTTGGATCTGTGAAATACTACTTAGGTAATTAATAGGTTAATTATTATTTTAGGTAGCCTATAATTAGACTCATAAAAGGCCACTTAGGTGATTAATAGGATTGATTATGAAATAGACAGTATTATAAAATTGACAAATTATACGAGGACAGTCACAATTATCACCACGTGAAAACTTATAACTAATACTAGTGAGTTAGGTAATGTTTTGATAAAATAAGTTTATAAAAATGTTTTGACTAATGATAGTTTATTTAAGTAGTAAATTAATTTTTATATGAGCTTTATATATAAAATATTAAGAAAATATAAGTAATTTTTGATGAAAAGAAACTCGCTAGAGGTTTAGAGTGTATCCTCTGTCAAGGTACGGTTCAAGACAAGTTGGCAATTTGATAATTTTTAAGAAATCATATAGGCATCGTAAATAAATATGAAATTTATAAATAAATGAACAAATGAATAGTAATAAATATGCATGTTTATTATTTAATATTTCGTATTAAATATTTTAGCATATCAATATCTTATTCTATTGTATTATTTATTGCAATAATTCACTCATTAGTATATTTTGATATGCTCATCTCCCACTCCACCATTTCATGTTAGAGATGCTAGAAATTATGAAAAAGTATAAAATTAGAGATTAGTTTATTTTATATAGAGAGGTAAACTCAACTCATTTTTATTATAATGTCTACTAAAACTCGTGTAATACTTTAAAAGATGTATTTAATATTTTATTGATATATTTATTTGATTTTAATTATTCTTGTGAAATATTTAGTAAAAATGAGATATTGTTATTATTTATTTATATTTTAATTTTTAAACCAATTAAGAATGTTTTATAGATTGAAAAATAATAATACATAGAATTCTACGTAGCCTCGTATTACAATTATAGTCCACTAAAATATAATACAAAGATAAGCAATAATTATTATAAGTGAAAATTTGATTTAGGATATGATATAAATTACCTATACAAATTAATATATATGTTTATCACGTCTTTTTTCACTTTTTTTAATCTCCAGTAAATTTTACTTATTTTAATAAAAATATAAAATACATAATAATTATAAAATATTATCTGATTAATTTATATAAATAATTTAAAGTTGTATTTTTAACACTCAAGACCCACATGGCATTTAATTCTATGCGGACAATGACAATTTGACAACTTGGTTTACACAACTTGCACTAAAAATATCTTTAACAAAACGACAAGAGAGAATATGGTGAGTTGGTGTACTAATCAAGTGATTACTTGCAAGTAATTAGCATATAAATATAAAATATGTATTAATTAATATATAATGGGCATCTTCATGCTTTAACTTTTGCCAAAATATAGATAAGCATAACCGATTACACCTTCCTTGTTGGACCCAAAACAATGTTGGCAGTATCTTCATGCACAATATTTTCCCAAGCCCACAGATTTTTCAGTGGTTTGGACCCAAAATGAAAAAAAAAAAAGAAAGAAAAAAAAAATTTATTATTAAATCAAATTTTGACTTCTGTAAATGTGGGTAGGTTTTTGGTTACTAATCATTTAAATACAAACAAAATTTTCAAGTTCTTATTTAATTTAATTATAAATTTCTTCTAAAGAACAATCGATAATTAATAAATTATATTTTGTATAAATTTATTATTACAATGTTTGTTTTGTGTAAACATTGAATTCAACACTAGCTTGCTTCTTCGACCTCAAGACGGTGACTTCAGGGTCCACGAGGAAATTTGGACGTTTATCTATGTGGACGATGATTTATCCTGCCTCCTGTGTCCCAAATCACATTTGTTCGTGATCAAGTAATCATAGCCGTCCGATTAGTCAATAATGTCCAACAATTGGTCAAACACAAACGTGTACACTTGCCAAAAAGTCATTGGAAGATTAATGACTATTCCAACAACTTCACCTTTGGTTCACGTTACAATGTAGTAGTTTTTACTTGTATAGCACATTCTTATATATATTTTTTATTATAATTTTTAGCTCTTTGAATACAAAATTTTTTATTTATAAAAATAGAATAAAAATAAAAATTAATATTTATAGTAAAAAATAGAGTAATTATATCTACAATTGAATTCATTATAATTCTACCTTGATTTTAAAATAATTAATAATGAAAATTATCCTCAGGATAAGAAAAAAAATAACTAATATTTTTTATCTTTTTATGAATATATATATATATAAGCTTATGCATCATCAATCATGGGTTCATATTTTTTTTTAGTAGAAGAAAAGAAGAAAGCCCGTATTGATTAATTCGTGATAATTAATCAGTCTTAAATCAATTATAGAAAATTATATTAAAAGAAGAAGAAAGTCCAATGAATATAAGAAGTGGTTATTATTCCATAATTAAAATTATAAATAAGTTGTTAGGTGGTGTACCCAAATAAAGTGTGTTTTGACAATAATATTAATCTACAAGTTTATATATAAACAATGAACAAATGGAATATTGTATATAATTAATACCATATTTCAACTTGTAGTATTTATAATTGAAAGTAAAATAAATAAAGAAAAGCTTGTATTTTTTGTCATATCTTTAGGCTCTACAGATATTAATCAAATAAGAATTATTAAGAATTTTTTTGTGTCAATCATAAAATTTGTATTTGATTTGAAATAAGTTAATATGAGAAGTCAGTGATAATTATTATTAAAAATGACCTATTTTATTTGATGCATATTATCTATCAATATAAGTTGACTAGTTAATCAACTCTTTAATGAGATGTCACTTTTAATCTGGTCTTGCATATTCCTAAACTAAAACTAATGATCCGATTTCTTTGAGTAAGAATTATGTTAGAGATATAAATTTACAGCCTATTCATACAAATATGTGGTTAAATAAAGATGGATATTTTTTTATATTCTCAATCAACTATCATATTTTGTACGAAGAAATCACTAGATTATCCATTCCATAAAATAATTCATAATTAACTAAAAAGGACAAATAATTAAGTATTAAAAAAAAGAAAATAATCTCATCTCTAGATAACACCAAATCTTCCAAATTCAAACAGCTAATAAATACATGACACAATTAATTAACATTTTCTAGAGCTCAAAGTCTAGAAAGGAAACAAATAGGAAATGACAAACATAATCCCCATAGATGACACCAAGGAGTCAGGACCCAGGTGCAGGTGCTCATGCAACTTGCAAATATAAAACAAATGGAAAACACATGAAGGGCTCTATCTTCAATCAATCAATAATAAATTAGTTTAAAAATATATAATACAATTATATGTATAGTATCATGACCCATCTTTTTATAATATTTTGTCAGCTTTTGGGGATCATCAATTTTTATTTTTCTTCTTTTGCAACTATTTCTTCCTTCAATAACATTCCTTACTTAATGGTTCAATGAATATTAGTTGAAGTTTATTAATTACTATATTTAGAGTTTAATAATTTTAGAATTATAATACTTCTATTATATTGTAAACATTAATTTTAATAAAATGTGTTTAGTTTTATTAAATTAATATTTAATATATATTATCGATCTTATAATCATCATAACACTATTAAATAAAGGATATAAAATCTTTACCATGATTATAAATTTTATTTATTTGGTATTATATAAAATTCATCAATTCATTTTATATCAAATAACTAACTTTGAAATGTCTATACTCCAATGATATGGTAAAAAGTAAAATCTATCAATAAAGTTTTCGAATCTAATGAATCTTTTAAAACGTGAGTAATGTAATGTAATAAAGTCAATATTTTTATTTTTCATGTTTCCCCTTATACAAATCAAAATATTGAAAAATAAAATTAAGAACATGTATTTAGTTGAAAAACAATTTTCTTCCGAACTCTTGTGCTTTTGGAAAATTCAAATGAAGGAAACAAACTCCTCTTTGTGAGTCAAAAAAGCATTCAAAGTCAAATATGGTAAAAAAATAAAAAAAGTAAATAACAAAGGTTCAATACGGTAAGTAATGAAGCAAACACCCAAAAAAAAAAAAATTGTATAAGTTAAGCTTGTGATTAATTCAATGAAAGTTAGGTGATTGAAGAGACTTTTTCTACAGTCAAGTAAGGTGAATTACCACTTCCCATCTCAAATTAGGTGACCATAAACTAAAATTATAATACCCACTTGCCCTTTATCAAATGGGACAGTCCCATCTCATTTTTATTTTAATTTATTGTAATTTTAAAATAACAATACTAAAAATATAAAGTTTTATATAAATTTTATTTATACAAATCCATTATTGATGTGATAATATTATATTTTATTATTTTTATGTTCATATGTTTTACTTTAATAAATAATCTTACCCAATATTTAGTGTTTATTAATATAAATTCTCAACCAACTAAAACCTTTTTGTGTTGAAATTATTTTTTATTTTATTTATTTTATGTTATTTGTTGTCATAGAAAATATTTTATTAAAAAATTCAAATTTTATCTTTTCAAATAGAAATTTTTGAGTTTTTATTTTACTTTATAAATCCTACTTATAAAACTCTATTAGTAAAAGATTATTATAAAAACACTACTTAAAAGTTATATTACATAGACTCTTAATATTTATATAATTCTAATATATTTATTTATTTGTATAAGTACTTTTATATTTAATATTATTTACTTTAAATTATATAATAAATTTTGTGATAATTATATATATTGGTGGTTGTTGTTATGAAATAATAACTAGGGATAATAAAAGAAAGAAATAGATTTAATATTTGAAAAAAAAAAAATGTAATCCATGCAAAGGCCAAAATACAGCAACTCTCCGAGTGAAGAAACACACGATTCTATTCTCCACCAACGCCGCAGGCATACCAAAAAATTCCCCGAAATTGTAATTAGGCTATTGTGTTAAGCCCAAAATGGTCAAAATAAGTTCTTATGTGAATTCCCAATTTTGTCATCTTCTTTTTAACTTCTTTGCATGCTTGCCATTTAACCATGGACTTCTCACAATCACTTAAACTAAAACCTATATTAATAAATAATAAATAATAAAAACTGCTTTAATGAGTAAAATCGCATTACGCGTGATACAATCATGTTTAAAACGTTACAGATATCACGTGATAATGTCATTTATCATATATCAGGGCTTTTTTGTATAAAGTTTGCTGATAGAGTAGATACAAGTTAATAAGATCAATAAATCATATATTAATAGATTATTTTCTTGACAATTAGTGTTATAAATATTATTGTAAGTTTCTTTTGCCTTTAGACTAGATGATAATTTCTGCTATTTCTCAAGGGCAAATAAGTAAAATAACATCTGTTTCTGAAATATAATAGTTACCTCTCTCGCCTGCAACTCTAGAACAGCATACGCACTAGAAAGAAGAAAAACAAAAATTCTCTCTCAAAGAAACAAAAGAAATATACATTTTATAACATTTTCGCTTAAATCTTTTGACTTTAGTCCCTGAGCTAACAGAAAGGAAACCATTAATTATGTGTGGAGGTGATATCATTTCGCGGTTAATCACGCCGACCACCCCCGCTAGGTCACGGAAGCTGACGGCGGAGTACCTATGGCCGGAGCTGAAGAGATCGAACAAGAGGTTCTCGAAGCCGATTTTGGACGATGACTTCGAGGCTGATTTCCTAGGATTCAAGGACGATGAAGAAGAGTCTGATGTTGAAGAAGGCGATGACGTGGATGTTGATACTGACTTGATGATTGATGTTAAACCTTTCACTTTTTCAGCTGCTCCTGTTCGCAAGTCTCGTGGTAACCATTTTTGAAACATACCCAGTTACAGTTTTATATGTTTTAGTCATTATGGAAGCTGGTGTTTCAGTAAAGATAGTTTTTTTAATTTATATATTTCATGCAAATATATAAGTCTATTTGAAGGTGTGGCTAAAATTGTGTTTTTGTCACTGTATGTATTCAGTGTGTACCCATCGTTTGAAAGGACTGGTTCGTTTTAATATTCTTTGTTTTTTTACGTTTTTTATTGAAATGAACTTTTCCATCTTTTTTGGGGTATTTTTCTTGATGATTTTGCTTGCTTATCATCCTTTAAGATTTTTTTTTTTTTTTTTTTTTTTTTTTTTTTAAATTGTTGTTTGAAGCAAATTTTTTTATGTTGCGGTATATAGCGATCTTCAGTTTTTTTAAAATAAAAAAGATTATTTTTACAATTTGGATTCATCTAACTTAGTTTTTTAAGAAACTTGTTATGGGTTGCAGTGAAAGTTTCTTATTTTTGATTCATGGTTTTTCATTTCTGATCATGCTGGTATTAGCTGATTTTTCTCGTGTGTTTGTTCTTTGGATGATTTTGTTGAAATGACTTATATTTTTACCTTGAATTTTTATTATTTTTTTGTGAGGTTAATTTTGTTATACCGATGTTGGATTCATGATTCTGATGATCTAGTTTAGATACAGTCCATTTTTTGCTTTAGAAATTTTTGTAGATCTTTCACTAGTTTTGGTGGATTATTCAGATCTAGCCTCTATTTGTATGATCGATTGCATTAGGATTGGAGGTTATCTAATTGATATCAAATAAGGGTAGTTACCGGTTGAACCGGTACTGTGCCTTACAGAAAGGAAGTTTTGATTCTAAATTTGTTAGATCGTTCATTTTCCTTTTAAATCTCCTCTTTTTAATAAGAATGGTTGCAGTTTGGTCCTCTATCAGCTTAGGAGAAGTTGTCGCTCAATTGAACTTTTTATTTAATAGCGTATGGCTTTGTTGGTTATCTCTGCGGTGATTGTTTTTGTTGTCTTAGAGTGGTGAATCACAATAAATTCCAAATTTCTGATATTTAAAGAATCTTAGCTTTTGTTAAGATGTTAAGATGGAAAATGAAGGATTTCTACATGTATTTGAAAGTGCTTCTTTGTGGGTGCTTTAAATTGTTGATGGTTGGAAATCATATTTATGAGTTTGCTTGTGTGTGGCAGTGCTTTATCATTAATGATAGGAATTGTTATATGATAGATGCTTCTCTTTTAAGATGTAATTATTTATTGTTGTGGTTGTGTAATAGATTTCTCTTATTTTCAATTATTGAAGGATCTGCTGCTGTAAAACCTGTGGAATTCAATGGGCAAGCGAAAAAATCCACAGAAAGAAAGAGGAAGAATCAGTATCGTGGAATTAGACAGCGCCCATGGGGAAAATGGGCTGCTGAGATCCGTGACCCAAGGAAAGGGGTCCGTGTCTGGTTGGGAACTTTCAACACTGCAGAAGAAGCTGCTAGAGCTTATGATGCTGAGGCACGGAGAATTCGTGGGAAGAAAGCTAAGGTGAACTTCCCTGATGAAACTGCTCGTACTTCTCCAAAGCGCTCAGTTAAGGAAAATTCTGAGAAACCAGTTATTAAGGCAAACCCAAGCCCTGTTCAGCCAGTTTTGAACCAGAATTTGAGTTACTTGAACAACTCAGATCAGGACAACTACAACACAGTGAGTCTTCTGGAGGAGAAACCACTGGTGAATCAGTATGGGTATACGGGATCCCTCCCTGACAGTGGAGACCTTGGTTTCAAATCCTTTGTACCAATGAATGAAAATACTCTTCTGTACTTCAATTCTGATCAAGGGAGCAATTCCTTTGATTGTTCGGACTTGGGATGGGAAGAACAAGGACCAAAGACTCCTGAAATCTCATCTGTTTTGGCAGCTACACCTGAAATTGACGAATCCCAGTTTCTGGAGGAAGTTGCTAACGCGAAGAAGCTGAAGTCTAACTGTGAGAATGCTGTCCCTATTGAGGATAGTAATGCAAAGTCGCTGTCTGAAGAGCTCTTGGCATTTGACAATCAGATGAATTGTTTACAGACGCCATATCTTGATGGCAGCTGGGAGGCTTCTCTTGATGCTTTTCTCAATGGTGACAACACTCAGGTTGGTGGAAACTCAATGAACCTTTGGAGCTTTGATGATTTCCCCTCTATGGCCGGGGGAGTTTACTAAGAAGACTTTCCCTTGCTAGCTTTGTAAATAAGGCTACATGTTAGTGAGTTTCCCCCTTCCTCATTCTGGTTATTTTGTATTTGTTCTTTAAGCAAATTTATTTTCTTTTCTCTAAACGTTTCTTGCTTTGTCATTCTAACAGCTTTCAAGGATGGTTGTCATCTGTATTGGATATGCAGTACAAACTGTTGTTGAACATGCTTAAAGCCATGTATGGAGAGTGTTATCAGGAGCATTTAGTAAGGGAAGTATATAGTTATTTAGGTATTGAAGATCCTGTTTAACCTCTGAGACATTTTTCAATTTAGTGACTGTATGGATGATTATGTTTTATTTGTGATGAAATACTGAAAAACCAGATGAATGTCATCTCATCTTTGCTGTTTGTTCTTTCATGGTTTCTGTCTAACCATGGGCCTCACACCCTCTCAATTGTTTAATTTTTCTTACAAGGATATTATTGATATCATTTTGTTTTTAGGTTTGTGTCATCTTCATTTTACATTATATCAATTTTAATACTCGACTCAAGTTGGAATTTTCTGCTGGGGGTACGCTGAATTTAGAAAATAGAAGTGCTTTTGGCTTTTGCAACATCTACTGTAGATGGAGTTGAAAGAAGACAACCTAAAATGTCTTTTTCCATATATATATGTATTATAATTAATCAATATTTATTTTAAAGGCAATAGCATATGAAGACACATGCATCGGAAACTATGCAAGCGTGGACGATAGCATCAAAAATGTAGCAATAATCATCCCCACCTCAGCGCACGTGACGATGCTTTTACATGTTCTAGGCCACGTGCGATTGATAGAGCTTGACAGGTAGTTTGAACTCCAATATGTGGGTAAATCTAGGTTGCTTTTATAGGTTCTTGGGGAAAATGTCATAATGACGTGGGTGTTATTATGCCATTCCTATATAAATTATCAACTGTGATTAATTTATGAAGTTAAATTTTGAAGTTTCTAGACTATGAATTTGGGATCATGGTGACCGTAAGAGAAACGTTTGAAGTGGGGCAACTTCAGTTTATCAATATGTATGAAGATGTTCCTTTCTGCAGAAAGGCATTAGCCCAGCTTTAGGAAGGAAATAAAAGAATGCTACAGGGCAAAGTAAAATATCTAATTCCCGCTTCTTTCTGAAGTAGTTCCATTAATTCGGCTAATTATTTGTCATTAACAGTTAGATTAGTATGGATAAGCCCCAACATGAACAACCTCGATAGTTGTCCCAAAATAGAGTTGACGGAAAAGCTAACAGGCATGTCCTTGCAAGAAGTGCAGTTTTTTATGTATTCATTTTTCTTCTGTTCTTAATCATCATACTTGGACTGGATGAATTGATTGTTATTACTCCAAAGCCTCAAAAACCTAATTTCTCGCTTGAAACCTTAAGAGTTGTTCCATTTGATCTCGACAGTAGTTTCAATTCAACGCTGTTTATTTCGTCTGTTGTCTCGTTAATCCTAAGCGCACAAAATCCTAACAAGTTTGGCGTCAAATTTAGTTCTGCAAGGCACCATGTTTACAATGAAGAACTTCCTGTAGGATTAATAAGAGTACCCGGATTCAATCAACCAGCTCGTAGTCACAATGTTAATGTAGCAACAATATTGGTTAATTGCTTTAACGTTAGCCAAATGACTTGCGGGGATTTATCACAAGATGAATCGACTCAAAATGTTGCTCATATCAAGCTATCAGGCCATATCAGATTGCGCCTGCAGTTTCTTGACATAACCATGGCAAAGATGAAGGTTGCTTTGCTCTTCTAGACCTATCAAACCTTCCGAGGCACTCTGACATACTACCTTTCAACTTATTTTCCATTGTTTTCGATTTCAGGTTTTCCTCGAATGCAGCTTAAACCTTGATTACAGACACCTTACATTCATAAATTAAATTCAGACCATTAAAGTAGCACACTTTCATAATGTAAGTTCCATATTCATTTCCAGCAATTCCTTTCCTCGTCTACGAGCACATCATAATTCTGAATAACTTCTAATTTGTAGGTGTCAATTCCTGTTCATTCCAAATCCTTCTTCAACAAGTGTGACATAATTGTCTACATGTGAGAACTCAGAATTTCTTCTCAGCTGGGACGTTAGACATCAACAAGAAGTGTTGTCATAGAGCACTCTGTCTTTTCTGCTATTTTATTTTCGTATATGTGTTCATTATTTTACAAAAATATTACCCACTTGCCTAAACTTTGTCTCTTCATTCATGTATAATCTATCGTACCCTTCACATAAACTTTTGTTGATTTGTCACTTTCTTTGTATTGATTTAACAACATAATTTATAATATTGTTTTATTCTAATCCGTCCAAAAGGAAAAATTAACAATCCTCTCTAATTTTGACGTTCTTTGTTTTTCATTACAATCCCACCCCTCACCCCAGGTTCGTAGGCGGACTCCATTAGTCAAATAGACTTTTAATCTTTTAAATTACATTTTAAAGAATACACAACATCCTTCTACCCTTAAGTTTCTAATTTTCCCGTCTTTTTTTTATTTATTTTTTATTTTTTTTTTAAATATTGCAAATCATTATAGCAAGGAATTTGATTATCTGTTTTTAATTGTTTATGAAGCATACACGGTTTTATTTTATTTTTAAGTTATAATTCAATAAATGTAACAGAACTCTCCAAATAGCAGTCCTGTCTCTCTCTCTCTCTTTATTTTTATTTTTTAAAATTATGGTTTCTTTGAAAAGTAATTCATCGATAAGAACTGGCAGGTAATCGACTTTCAAAACTGATAAAAATTAAGAGAATGTTTCAAATTGAATTATCATAATTTTTAATTCATAATTGTTATAGAATAAAATATCACTGCAGATTAACACCTGTGATGCACTGAGCGTGGAAAGGGCACGGCAATGCTGGCACATTATAAGGCATTATTTGCTTTAAATTAGGAAAGGAGTGCAAGATTATATAAAAAAAATGTCAAAATCTATAAAAATTTGTTATTGTTGAATTAATTTGACTGGATTAAGGCCAAGGGGGTAATTAATTTTCAATTGGATATGATTCCATTTTAAATTAAAAGTCAACCCCTCATCTGGTTCATTTAATAAAAAAATTAAAGCCCTTTTGAACAAATTACTTAAACAATTCTTGTTTATATACTTCTTTTCCTAAGATTTGTATGCCTTCCCTTAGCTCCCCACTAAAAAGTCATCATGGACTTAGTATTATCAAATAATATGCAGCCACAATTTATTTTCGGTAAAGTTGCTTTCACATTATGAAACATCTGCAATGACTCTTAAAACTTTTTATGAATCAAATGAGCCAAATATGAGCAATAAGAAGAATTGGGTATTTAAAAAAAATAAAAAATAAAAAATAAAAAATAAAAAAAAGAGAGCTTCAAGATATTAAATTAAAAGGTAAGAAAGCACGGTCCTTGGCTGGTTTATAATTTTTGCACTCCTGTCCTTGTGACGTGTTGTGTAAAAATCTAAGGACTAATGCGTAATAACCCAATAATGTTTTCAGGATTGATTAATTATTGATCAAGTTTTAGAATTAATTGTGATAACAATTAATTTTATTTGTGATCAGTAAATTTTGCAAGTGCATAAAGTCAATTGCAGTAATAAAATTTGTAAAGAATTTTAAGATATAGAATCTACGAAAATGAATAATTTAATTATAATTCTAAGAAATTGAATAGAGAAAATAAGAATTTAAATGCAAATAGACTACGTTAAAGAAAGTGAAAATTAAAACTAATTATGATGGCAACTTTAGTTTATAAACAATGAATGTAAATGCTAGGATTTCAAGGTTCATTAACTAAAAACTATTAATATAACTTTATGAATTGTTACAGTTATGAACATTAATTAAATTAATTGTCACACTAATTTTTTGTGAAAATATTAATGTTATACTTAAATAATAATAATTATTCGTCAATTTTTCAATTATTAACTAAATCTAGTAAGTTTTATAATTAATTTTATAAAATATCGCAAATAAGCAAAATATATTTCTGTTTTTAATTATTTATATTTATTTTTTAGTACATAGTTTATACTTTTTTTGTTAGTGTTTTACATAAACTTTAAGATTATCTCTATAATGATCAATCACAATAAAAATAATACGATAAAAAAAAAATTAAATCATGACATTCGAATTAAAAGAATTAAAAATTAAATTAAACCATTTTAAATAATAAATAGTTAATTCCCAATAAAATTAAAATTTTAAAACCTAAATAAGAATTTAGCTATCCATAATAAAATTCAAAATCAATGATTTCATTAA
>JAWDEX010000011.1:105885-135805 GCA_035221805.1 Trichilia hirta | reverse complement strand
AATTCTAACATCATTTAACATCAACTATCCTTACCTTATTTAATATAAGACATTGTTTTAACATCTTAATATAAAAAATAAAGTAAAGAAAATATCACCCGAGATAGAATTTTTACATAAGAAAAACCTGCAGAAAATATATTACGCATAGACAAAATTTCAGAGGACAAAATTGGGTTATGACATATACTAGTATATTCTCTTTTATTATCTGATCGTAGACATCTAATCTTTTTATTAGAATAGAGTTTAACTCACGCTTTGAAACTTTTAAAAATTGAAAATACATCTGCCTTTCTTTAGGTGGGATACATCCAACATCTCTTAGAATAATCATCAATGAAAGACATAAAGTTTTTTGCACCTCCTAAGGATAGAATTGGTACTTGCCATACATCAGAGTGAACTAATTCTAGAATAGCCTTACTTGTAAAATTTGATTTGCTAAATTTCAAATGATGCTGCTTATTAATGCACTGCTCACAAAAGGGTAAAGATATTTTTGTAAGACTCAAAAGTAGCTTTTATTCAGTAAAAATCTTCATGTTTTGTTCAAACACACGTCTAATTTTTTGATGCCATATCATTGCAAACTTTTCACTTAAACTACTTAAAATAATTGCTATTTCTTCTTTTTGCAAAGTCTTTCCCATCAATATGTACAAATTTGCAGCTATCTTTGCTCCTTTCATAAGTACAAGTGCTCTATAAACGATCTTTATAATCTTATTAGTAACTTTAATTCTATAATCAAGGTCATCAAATTATCCTAGAGACAACAAATTTTTTCTTTAAGCCCTCTACATGTTATAATTTTTGGACAGTACAAATTATACCATTATACATCTTCAGCTTAATGGATCTAATGCAGATGATTGTCAAAAAATGATCATTCTAATTATACATAAATCATTTAGAGATAGGTTTATAGTAATAGAACTATTCTCTCTTAGAAGTCATGTAAAAAATAACATCTAAATCAAAGAACCACACATTAATAAATCTTTTTCTGCTTTCACTTGCTATCACTACTTTACAACCTAAAGAATCTCTATTATCTAACATACTGTTAATATTTTCATAAAGATTGAAATTTTTAAAATTTTTCTTTAAATGACCTTCTTTACAGTGATAACACTTGAAATTCTTCTTACTTTTTGATTTTGGCCTATCATGATTATAACTTTCACTGAAGTCACGTTCCATTAATTTTCATCTTGTCATCATTAAGGCCACCGCTTAGTGCAGACTTGCCTATCTATCTTCTTTTGACTTGTACTAATTTTTTTTTTCCAGAACAGTAGCTGTTATATTATCAAAATTTTGAAAATTTGTAAGGATATTATTTGTCATATTAAATATGAGTTAATCATATGAATCTAGTAAACTTTGAAGTAAAATTTTAGAACATTTTTATAGCTCTATTATATAACTCAATGATGTGAGTTAAGAATATAGAGTATTCAAAATATTAATGTGCTCTGTCACTGAAGTAAATTCTGACATCTGAAGAATAAAGAGTTTTTTCTTAAAAAAAAAATTATTGCGGGGTGATTTATTCTCGTAAAATTTGTTGAGATGATCTTAAATCTCTTTTGCTATCTTATTCTTCTCTATATTTTTTACAAAGGGCAGATGAATATTTGAAATACTATTCCCATCCATCTCATTCTAATTATCATTTGTGATTTTTGGTAATCTTTTAATAATAGCCATTAGACAATTGTCTTTTTTTAATATTGCCTTTACTTCAGTTTTTACAGTGAAAAATTACTTCTATTAAACTTTGCAATCTCAAATTTTATTGTCATTACTTTAATTACGAACTAATTTAGCAAGAAATAGTTCTTACTATTTTAAATAAATAGTATTTATTAATAGTACCTTGCACTTTTCAAGAACAAGTATTAATCTAACTTATTTTTTGACGTGGAGGATCACCTAGTGGTAACTATAAAGCAAACATTAAATAGATATCCACACTCAAGGATGGTTTTAATACCACTTGTTGTAAAGAATTCGTATTGAATAAAGTGTAATCACAATAAAATATGAGAAAATAATGACAAAATTAAACACATAGATTTTACGTAAAAAATTTTCAATTAGGATAAAAATCACAAGTAAGGTAAAAGAATTTCGCTATTAAAAAAAAAATAATAAGAGCTACAACTTCTCTTTATTATACAAGAAAAAAAATAATATTATTCTCTCTTGTTAATAGAAGATAATACTCTCTCACTCTCTCTTTTCCTTTTAGGATACTTTCACTCTATATAAATAAATGCTTACAAATGGGAGGTATTTATAAACTTGGAAAGTTTGTCCACCAAATTGCCTTTTTTAAGAAGCTTACACCATAATAATAACTTTCAAGAGGAGCTTTACAAGAAACTTTACCAAGCTTTCATAAGAAACTTTACCAAGCTTTCATAAGAAACTTTATCAAACTTTCTTAATAAGCTTCACCAAGCTTTCATAAGAAATTTTACCAAATTTCTCAAAAAGTTTCACCAAGCTTTCACAAGAAGTTTAAGCTTATGGTTTTAAGACAAATCTACACATGTAACCATAGTGATTGGAAACCTATCAGCTATAAGTCAAGTAATTAGGACATCTTTTGCTGTCATATCTACCATTTGATGCATTTTAATTATTTAAGACATTTATAACTTCTTTTATTTTTGGAAGTTTCACGAAGAAAGGAGGAAGAAAGCTTGGGTTTCTAAGCTTGGATGCATTAGGATGTATTCCACTCTTGAAAGCACTTGTCCCTTCACGAAGTAATGGTTCCGGCCTGGAGGAAGCTTCAGAGTTAGCCAAACTAAATAACAAAGTATTTATTCAAGTTCTCCAGGATCTGAAGAGCCAATTGAAAGGATTCAAATATTCGAACTACGATTCCTACAATTTTGTAATGGAAAGAATCAATAACCATTCGAAATACGGCATGCCATATTAATATATATGATTAATTAAGATCCATTAATTCTGATTTATATTTTGTGATTCAATTATTTCAGAGATTGAAGGTTTCAAGGCAATGTCTGCATGTTGTGGAAGTGGTCCTTTCAGAGAATTCCCAAGCTGTGGTCGGAAGAGATCAGGATTCAAAGATTACGAATCATGTGAAAATTCTGATGAATATTTCTACTTTGATTTTATTACTTCCACTGAAAGGAAAATAAGCAATTTGCAAAACTAATGTGGACCGGGACTCATGATATCATGGAGCCTTACAAATAATCTCAAGACATTACTTAATTGAGATCAAATAAACTTAATTAATTAAAGTATTTGAAACAATATATGGTTTAATTAGTTGACTAAGCATGTATATGTGTGTGTTTGTGTTCTTATAATTCTGAATCTTTACGCTAGCAGCAACCGACTGCAGAATTGATGGAGCAAGACAGGTCCTGGAATCAGGAATCACTGCATATTTTATGCTTCATTGAGCATTCTTGAAGCTTGTCTTCACTTGTTTTCCCGGAATTTCAGATGTCAACATTATTCTGTCTAGCACAATATTTTTGCATGGAAGAACCTCGCTGCAGTTGATACTAATAGCATCTTTATTTGCCAGTGTCCCTTGTGCATGAACAAAAATGACATTGAACACCAGTCTTCTTCAATCAAAACAACACAAAATAAATATAATGAATTCATTAAATGATCCAAATTCACTAATTAACCAAACAATCATACATATGATAAGAGTTTATGTCTTAGCCTTATCCATTGCAAGAACCTGATTCTTCAATATCACAATAATGTTGATCGATGATTATTGGATTTTTCACCTGTGTGAAATTTAAGTTTGAAAATGTTATATGTTCTGCTGGACTCTGTCCAACCTACAAAATCAAACAAATATGGGTTTAATATCCATGCATACATATTACAGAACAAAACAAACGTATGTGAATATATTATTCATAATTAGAAATCAGTTTAAAGAAATATATTCATACCTGCCGTGTTTTAATTCGACCACCATTCGTTATGCCAACAAAGTTAATGTTGTCAACAAGCATATGCGAAACCATCACACTAATGTTTCCATTTTTTCCCAATAAGTTTTACACTTTCATTAGACATATTGTGCTGTATTTTTTTTCAAAGATTTTGGAAGAGATTGAATGATTGCTTGAACTTGTCGTTCATCTGTCAAATAGTGACTAACTGCACCAAGCTCACGAATCATAGTGACATTACTCTTAAAAGTTGTTTTATTGAGTCATATGACTTCTTCTAATAAGAGTCAAATTTTAAAGTGAACTTTGCGACTTAGATAAGGAAAAAAATCCATATTTTTCTTAAATGGCTACCCACATCTCATAGGCCATTAGGTAATTCTCAAACTTATCAATAACATCATGCTGCATGCTGCTTAACAAAGTAAAGCACGTTTCATGATCCTTGCTTTTCAAAGTCCCATAAGCCATGTGCCTTGTTTTTATAAGCCTTAAAATTATGACGACGTTGTCTGATTACCCTTCTTAAGCACATAATATGGTTAAATGGTTTTACGACTTTTTGCTCATTTCAAAGATATTGAATCTTTTCAACGTCATATGCTATATTTGCCGTTATCCAATTTCTCACCTTTATTTAAATTTATTATAATATTTTTTGTTGTATTCTAAGAAAAAAATCGTGCTTTTATTACATGGAATTTTAATTAACTAAAGAGATACAATGTATGTATATATTATTATTATAACTATCTTTTTAATATAATTGCTACATAATTTAAAATTAATAACGAAATTGTTTTACAAATCATGAGATCAAAAATTTGTTAAACTCTTAATCATCTCTTGCGCACAAAATAGTTATTATAATTATTAAATTAAATTATGCACAAAAAATATATGATTTAAAAAAAGGTATATAGCAAAAAAATTCTACCAAACAACCTCCCACTCAACATGACATTTATAAACATGTTTCAATAATTATATCAATTAATTAAGTAATTATACAATTTATATTTTAACTATCATAATAGAAACATACTTAGCATAAAATGATGTCATGTGCGTATACACGGACATGTGAAATAATTTATACATATTACTATAACAGCACTACTTATTCTAAGTAAGCTGTCATCACACAACTAGTATTCAAATAGATAATCAAATTACTCTCAGTACATAATTTTTCTAAAAGAAAATTTGAAAAATTAAGAAATTTCAATCTTAAATCTTTAGTTTTCTTGGGCTTGTTTCTTCCATTTTTAAGATGGGTTTTATGATTCTCCTCAGCAACAACTTCTTTGTTGTTGATTTTTTGTCGAAACATGGCTGATAATACTATGGGATTTTATTATAATTGATTTCTTTGTTTTGGCTTTCTTTAGGGATTTTGTGAATTCCCTTAATTTTCTAACCTTCTTCAAGGCTTCGTTGAAAAATGAAGGATTTAAATTGAACATTTAATAAATTATACTTCTTAAATTGTTAAGAGATTCGAAAGCAAAATTAATGAATTGATAGGTGAGTGATTACAATTTACAAATATAATTTGATATGTACAATTGTCACATATTAATGGAATTAACAAATAATAAGCACACGGGTACCCAAATTTATAATTGATTATGAACTTCTCATTTTCAGATTCTCTTTATTTAACCATGCATGCACATTCATTAAGATATATAATATAATACCACATTATTAACTATAAACAAATCAATGCCAATATTCACGTCAAAATTCATCAAACAGGTAATAACAACCAAATTAAGAAAAATATATCTTCATAAAATTTTATTCCCAACGTTCCCAATAAAACACGAACTAAAGGTTAATCTATTTATTTCCCATAAACCTTAGAAATTCCTAACAGAAAGGCATATATATTAAACTAAGTCATCCAATCCAAGCCTTCAATTTTCGCTGTAGGTTCATTGTTTAGGTCTATTGGAAAACCATCAAAATCTAATTTATCTTCTTTCGATGAAATTCTAAACAAGAATTACTCCTACAGTACCTACTGCTTTGACTGCTCTTAAAATTCCAAGACTCAGCAGTAGCTTGGTGGAGAGCAATAGCATTAGCATTACCATCTTTCTTCTTTTGTTGAGCATGTCCGGACACATGTCCTCCCAAAGCTTGATAGGTAGGAATGACTTTTCCACATTCTTTACAATTGTACTTGTACTTGGAAGGTATTGATATTATCTCTTTCTGCGTTTTTGGATGAAGTCCCCTCCAAAACCTATCTGAATGCTTCTTCATGTGCCCGCGCAGAGAGAGTAGAGAAGAAAAAACGATTCCACAGCAATAACAACTCCACTCGCAAGCATTCATGTTGAGCAAACTGGACGTACTAGAAGACTCAAGGAAGGAAAAGAAAGCAAGGTATACAAGTTAAGGATGGAAGAGTGTACAATTTATTATTTATGTAGAAGAGAGAGGCTTTATAATTTGGTTAAGATATGCAATATTTACTTACCATAAATATTAAGTTTTGACGTAATAGTGATGTTGGTTAAGATTTGATGTAATAATGAGGTTGGTAATTTGCATAATGACACGGAGTTCTTAGCTTCTTGTACATATCTTCAATTTATAGGTGTATCCCATGAAATTAATTGAGTTTAAACAAGTATAATCGGAATATGGCACACGATTTTCAAATGGGTAGGACTATTGGATAGGAAAATTGTCCGGCAATTTGGGCAGAGACGGAAGGGTACATCAGATTTTTCATAAGGTTCGTTGTAGAAGGCCAATTTAGAATAGCAAGCTCAAAATAAGGTCCAACATAACTTAGGCCCAATTAAAAATCGATCCACAAAGGACCTCCAATGTATGATAAAGTAACTAAAAATAGCGAAGAGGTCGAGCACTTTTATTTCTCTGCAAGAAATCTGCAGTCTTCCAAGCAAGACCGAGAACGGCGAAAGGGAAAACAATGGCACCGGAGCCGGAAGATGAGATCAAGGACGAGAAGAACCCTAGACCTCTGGATGAAGACGACATCGCTCTACTCAAAACTTATGTATGGACTCTGTATTTTGAGGGCTTTAAGCTTCGATCTTCATTTCTTAATCTAGAAATATAATTTTTGTCTGTTGCGTGATTTGAAAACATAATAATATTAAATTTTATTAAAGTTGGTGTAAGTTTGTGTATGGATCTGCTTATAAGATTGAACTTTGGAAATCCTAAGATTGCTTTTGAGCGTGCGGATGGAATGGAATTGAGGAATTTGTACTTGCTGTGATATGTGCTTCAGTTGGTAGATGGGTGTTCCAAAAAGACCGAGCTTTGAACTCTTTGGATTGTTTTGAATGTGGGGTGGAAAGGCATTAAAGAATTTGTACTTGATGTCGTTTGGGTTTACTGCATTTGATATGGGGTGTAGCCAAAATTTTGTTTTTGACTGTAAAGATGGTTTTTCTTATGCAGGGTCTAGGACCTTATTCTACCAGCATTAAGAAAGCGGAGAAGGAAATTAAGGATATGGCCAAGAAAGTCAATGATTTGTGTGGTATGAAATTTTAACTTGGTCGTAAACCTCTCTGCTTTACAAATTTTACATTGAATCTGTTCAGTGAGTGAAACTCTTTCATTTTAGCTTTACTCTTTCCTTTTAGTTTTATTTAGATAGCATTACTATTGGTCATTGTCAAATAGGTATCAAGGAGTCCGACACAGGATTAGCTGCACCCAGCCAATGGGATCTTGTGTCTGATAAACAGATGATGCAGGAGGAGCAGCCTCTTCAGGTGTTCTATTTCTGGATAAAATTGCTGTATCAGTTTTGATGTGTTTATTAATTGTTGACCAGTTCTGTCTGATCAGGTGGCAAGATGTACCAAGATAATCAATCCAAATTCGGAAGATGCCAAATATGTTATAAATGTCAAGCAAATTGCAAAGGTATATTTGTTTTCTACAGCTTGACTTTCTCTACTTAAGGATCCTGTTGTTGTTTTTGTATGTGAATTATATAATTTTCTTTCTTATCTTTCCCTTCTTACTTTCATGGTTAAGTAATGAATATTTCATGTTAAATAATGAATATTTGCTGGGAGAAATGTTCGTGCCCATGTAATGTTTTTGTGTAGGTTTCTGCATGAATCGATTTATGCGTGGCTTTTTGTCAAATCAAATTGATTTCAATCTGTATTATATATATATATGGGGTAATGATCTCTTATGTTTTCATGTTGGGTCTAATAAAAATTGGCTGTCTCCTTCAGTTTGTTGTTGGCCTTGGTGACAAAGTCTCCCCTACAGATATAGAAGAAGGCATGCGTGTAGGGTAAGTTTCCTACTTTTAGATGAATTTGGTTCTGGAATTTGGGAGGAGCAATTTTACACTGCCTTTTAATATTTATTTTTTTAATACTCTAATGATTCACCTGTAGATGTATATGAGAAGGTATGCCTTATTATCAGGAGTTAGTAGAATGTGAAGGTGTTATGTTATTGTCAATAGAAGACTTTTGCTGAGAAAATTGTTATATCTTTCCTTCTGAGTGATATGCCGTTCTGGAATTAATCCAGCAGTTGTGATATCTTTATCTCAAGCCAATGTGTATAATAAGTTGGCCAGGGTCAATGCATATACTTTCTTGGCTGTGAGATATGTCTATGTTTCCTGATTTTGTGAAGAGGTTGGGAGGAAATTTGTTTAAATTATATGAATTTATGGTTTGAGTCAGTAATTTTTAGTTTTGAACTGATAATAATTACAAGTGTAAGGTGAAATAATTACAGACTTCGTGTTAGGCTTAATAATATTCTCTCATTGCAGGGTTGACAGGAATAAATATCAGATTCAAATTCCTTTGCCTCCAAAAATTGATCCAAGTGTGACCATGATGACAGTGGAAGAAAAGCCAGATGTTACGTATAATGATGTGGGTGGTTGTAAGGAGCAGATTGAGAAGATGCGAGAAGTTAGTAGATTAGTTTCTAATATTGTTTATTACTTAAATTGTTTTGTTTTCCTAGCATTAAATAAACACACATTATGTGAACCAAATGTAGACACGCACACATACACACACAAATTACCACAACGGACGGAAACATGTTAGTAATAGAACCTTCTTCAAAAAGGTCTAAAGGATAAGCTACATAACATATATATTGATTTTCTTCTCTGGCAACGGGCTCAATGTTGTCGCATCATCCTTTGTAACGATAAGCAGATGCTTGTTCATCTGTCTTTTCGTGTTCCGTGAATAACCGGGACATTGAGAAACACTTGCGTGCGCTTGCAACTGACACACACACACGCACAGAGGATGTGCAATTGAGCGTGGAGACCATAATAATTGTACTGCTATGTAGTACTTATATCAAGAAATTTGGTTTCTTCTAGGTTGTTGAGCTACCTATGCTTCATCCTGAGAAATTTGTGAAGCTTGGAATTGATCCTCCTAAGGGGGTTCTATGTTACGGTCCTCCTGGGACAGGTAAAACACTGCTAGCCAGAGCTGTAGCAAACAGAACTGATGCCTGTTTTATTCGTGTTATTGGGAGTGAGCTTGTCCAGAAATATGTTGGTGAGGGAGCTCGGATGGTTCGTGAACTATTTCAGGTTAGAAGCTTCTCCATTGAATTTAATAATCTAAATTTCATGCGGTTATGCGATTGTTTTGTACTGTCATCTTTTTACTAACTAGAATGCTGTCTGCTGCAGATGGCTCGATCAAAGAAGGCTTGTATTGTATTTTTTGATGAAGTTGATGCCATAGGGGGTGCACGTTTCGATGATGGTGTTGGTGGAGACAATGAGGTTCAACGTACAATGCTTGAAATTGTGAATCAGCTTGATGGGTTTGATGCACGTGGAAATATTAAAGTTTTGATGGCAACAAACAGGTTAGGATGGCTACTGTTCGTAGGGCACTTGTTGTTTCTGTAATTTCATGCCTTATCTTTATCCTTGTCAAACTCATTCTTTATCCTCTGTTTAGGGGATTTGTATGGGCAGCTGGCTATAAAAGTGTTTGGAATTAGTGAATAGATGTGGAGTCGCACCATTTAGTTATCAGTGCATGATTCTTAATTTGGTATCTAGCTGCAACTTTTGTTGCATTTTCATTGCTTACTTACATTTGTTGTTCATATTCTATTTCTAGGCCTGACACACTTGATCCGGCACTGTTACGTCCTGGAAGATTAGATCGTAAGGTTGAGTTTGGCCTTCCTGATTTGGAGAGTCGAACACAGATATTTAAAATCCATACGCGAACAATGAACTGTGAAAGAGATATCCGGTTTGAACTTTTGGCTCGGCTCTGCCCAAATTCAACTGGTAAGTTTACACTTTTTCAGATTTCTTGTTCTGTGTCATGTCCACTTTTAAGGGAATGGGTATTGCTGCAAATTGATTTATTGGTGTGTTTGAGACTTGTAAGAGGACTATACTGCTTGGTAATGGCACCACTGTATACATATTTCTGCTTTCTGCTTTTGGCCACGTTTTCTGATGTGGGTTTGCTTCCTCAGGAGCTGATATAAGGAGTGTATGCACAGAAGCTGGAATGTATGCCATCCGGGCACGAAGGAAAACAGTGACAGAGAAAGACTTCCTGGACGCAGTGAATAAAGTTATCAAGGGATATCAGAAGTTCAGTGCTACGCCAAAATACATGGTTTACAATTGAGTGTGATGTTTTCCTTCTGGGAGAGATTCTTGGAAGCGATTGTTCCACCTTGAGGTCGACATTAAACTCATTGAGTTCTGTAAAACGACGTTAGTTTCATTTGATTCTGTATTGTTGTTTGAATTAGTGTGCTTGGTTTACATTGTCTGGCTGAAGAACCATTTATATGATGCCACAATTACATAGATTTTCCCATCTCAGTTACTAAACTGCACATACATTGATTAAATTTCGTGTGAACTTCTGTGGTAAGGTTTAGGGTTACAATATAAATTTGATCTTCTTTTAAACAGAAAAAGTTCAAAGTTCTGTATGTACGACAGGATTTTTTAGGGTGCAGGTAAGAGTTGTGCACTCGAAAAGGATTTTATGTTGCTAGTCGTAGCTCACATATTTGCCGGTTCAACTTCTATACACAATCTGGGGAATGAAGCCTTTTTGAAACCTTATTGCATATGCATTCCAGCCACTAACAATCTTTTTCTATAAAAAAAAAAATCATAAACGACCTTTGACAAAAACAAAATTAATAGCAAATTTGTTTCGATTGGGAATGGTTTATCAAGCTGCAATTAAGTGTCAATACAATCTGATGAAGAAAGAACTAGTTCAGTGATGTAATATTAACATATTAAAACAACTAATCGGGTGTACGGCACAATGACTAAGGATACAAGGCAAGTGATTCAAAAGAGCAAAAGGAAAATTATTTGAAAAAAAAAAACATAAATAGCTGCTTTGTTGGGCCGCCGTTATCATCAAACAAGAAAGTAATGCGAGAATACATGACACTCAGGACACGTAGTCCGGTGTATCTTGGTTATCAGTTCTTTGGGATGCTCCTTGGTCATTTCCAATCGTCCTTTTGCTCATGTTAGCTCGCTGAACTAACCGTACCAATGCTTGAACAACTTCTGACATGGGTGGTCGAAACTCAGGTTCCGGCTGCACAAAACAGAGAATCAGGGAATCAGAACCTCATTACAGTAACTTAAAGATGAATAACTGCATGTTATGCTGATCTTTTCAACTCAAATACCTGGACACAAAGTGCGATGACATCTGCAAACCGGGATAGAGATTTGACAGGATACAGCCCTTTGAGTGCTGGATCAACCATTTTAGCAAGAGCATCAATGTCATGGAGCTGAGGTGTTGCCCATCGAACCAAAGATTGCTCAGCTCTTGATCTTGAGCTGCACACACATACTAAATTAAGAAGATGGAGATATAGTTGAATTTCTCTATTATATTCAGGAATAATTTGATAAAGAATAAGATAGCCATATCATTTGCATGTCAATACTTCACCTATCGAATGGTTTACGTCCAGTAAGAAGCTCCAACATAACAATCCCAAAACTATAGACATCACTTTTTATAGTATATTGACCAGACATGGCAACCTCAGGAGCACTATATCCACAACCTGCATTATTGTTCAATGCCTGCATAATAAAGGCTTCGAAGTATTAGTATGTAACTACATCAGTTCAAGCCCGATTATCCCTAAACCCAATATGAGTTGTGAGAAAGGCCAGTGGATACTAAGTAAATTGTAAAACAGATGATTGTATGGTGAATGAGATTGAAGTATCTGCTATTTGTAAGATAGATGCACATGTAGTATTTGATATTGCGAAAAGTCAATTCTTATCAAACTCAAAATTTACCTCGTCCGCATTTGGCATAGAACTTGCAAGGCCACAATCTGATAGGTGAGGATTGAGCTCAGTGTCCAGCAAAATGTTGGCTGACTTAATATTTTTGTGAATAATTGATGGTGAGCAAACTTCGTGCAGGTACCTGAAAAGTTCCTTTGTGAGTACAAGGCAGTCATTCACATGTACCATTAGAGATAACAACCATGTTTCTAGAATATACTCTAAAAGCTGAAAGAAACACTCCGTATAGTGCAGTTTCTAAAATTCACGACTGAATTTAACACATCCAGAACATTGGAAATTATTTTAGCATTTAGGCACTCCTTCTTGCTATCATAAGGCTTAAAAACACAAATTCACATCGAGAAGCTGCTACTAAGTGCTCAATAATTATATAACAGTTGCTAAAATTTGGTATTAACATATAACACTGTTGGTTCGCTGGTCAAGACAGGAAAGAAAAAGAAAGAAAGTTGCTGTAAGAACTGGAGCCATGACTAACAGATACTAAGTTCTAATTGGCATATCTTCTACTAATGATAGTAAGATATAGCTAAGAATTCCTATCATTCAGGTGAAGCTATAGCCGCAACATTGGTATTGGAACGAAAACCAATAGCAAGTAAAATCAAGGAAAGGGGAGCAGGAAAGTGGGGCCAAGTGCTACAGAAATTCCTTGGTTTTAGCCAAAAAGAAATTGTTCTTAAAAGTCCAGATTTTATTTCAAGAGGGAAAAAACCAATTATTCATAATCAACTTACTCCAGTGCACGTGCAGTCCCTAGAGCAATTTTGATGCGGGAGTTCCATATTAAAGGCCTGCTGTATTCATCTGATAGATGCAGGAAATCGTGCAGTGAACCATTTTTGTGGAACTCATAAACTAGCAGGTGCTGCCCATACTCTGAACAATAACCCACTAGCTCCATTACATTCGGATGATGCAATTGGGATATGTTTGAAACTATCTCTGTAAAATCATCAGACATTTCACTGGGAAGAGCAGCTGAATCTATTTTTTTCACAGCAAGAACCTGAAACATTGTAAAAGGAAGAAATAATAAAAGTCAAACATCTTCAGTGTACTAGAAATATCAAAACAGGCAAATAAAAGTAAAAAACGAAAGTTCAAGACTTGGATCAATAAGCATTTTAGAGGGCCACACACAGCAAAAAAATTAAATTGCACGTATATGATAATATTAACTCCCATCTATTTATAAAACTTCTTTACACTCTCCCCTTGTAGATAGACTTTGTTTTTAAGTATGTTATTCATTGTGGATAAGCAAGAACTAGGACTAGGATAGCAAATGACAAGTGTCAAGGAATTTGTACTAGACCTTCAAATTGACATGGCAAATGATTTTTAATAGGTAAGAAAAGTATACCTTTCCATCATCAAATTGAGCTCGATAAACACGCCCAAAAGTTCCCTCACCAAGAAGGTTTTCAACATTGAAGCTGCCAGTAGCCATCTGCAGGTCAGCTATTGAATATGATGTCACATTTGTGGGAGCTGCAACAGCTTTCTTGACCACAACTGGCTTATTTGAAATATCATCTTCATCAAATGATTTATGACGATCAATTGGTGGGGGTCGTAGGTTTATTGTGGCAATGGTGTCAAACTTCTTTGTATCGACGGCAGAAGAACTCTGTACAGACTTCATTTCTGCAATATAATTTCAGAACAAAACAAACATTAACATTCAAAACAAGAGAGAAAAAAATATGCCAGCAGGTAAGAAGGTATTCAGGTAAAGTTGAAAGATTAAAAGAAGAAAAGACCATGCAAGTAAATACAGTTACCTTGTACTTCAATAGAAGAAGCAAGAGGAGCAAAGGGCTGATTGTCAAGCTTTTCTATATCTGAAGATGACCTTCTAGATCTTCTCTTCACCAAAAAGAATGCCACTATTCCCCCGACAACAAAGATCGAGATCAGTATTCCTGCTACTCCACCACCACCTATACCAGATTTCTTGCTGCCACCACCACTTTCTGATTGGCTGTCATCAGACTTGTGTTTAGGGCTATTTCTTTTGGCTGGAGGTGTACCAGGTGGAGGAGGAGGGGATGGCCCAGAGTTCCATGAGTTACCATCTTTCCTGTCATGGATACGATTAAGATGATCAGGAACTTTTAATCTTTACAAGGGAGCAACCATACATTGATAATACTATCAAATGCTTACTGCAGATTGATGTTTTTCAACTGTTCAGGAATCCAGCCAGTAAAATGATTATTTGCAACGTTCCTAACAAATACAAAGACACACACCACAACAGGTTATATTTCAGGAGACTAGTGAGAAAATGATAAATATATTTATCCTTTTACATATTAATATGCCAGTTACCCACAGATTAACAAGGGGTAGATTGGCAAGAACATCAATAGGACCAGAAAACTGGTTGTTCTGCAAATACCTACACAAGAATGGATAAAAGAAATAAGGAGGGACCAAAACAATACACTTCAACATTTATACCACAGAAGACAATATCTTCATCACTTACAACGAACTCAGGCTGGAAAGGGAGCTAAAACTCTGAGGAAGATTACCAGTGAGAGAATTGGAAGAGAGATCCCTGAAACACAGATTAAAAAATTGTAACTATGTCTTTAAGCAAAACAAACTTGCAGAGGTAGTAAACAATGCTCAAAAGAAGAGATTTCAGGATTAGCCCAGGGGCTCTTTTTGTCTGAAAGAGAGCCAAGGGGTATATTTAACAGAAACTTGACAAAGAAGAGAGATCTCAAATGGGCAGCCCATAGGAAAATCTTCCAAGCATTTCCTGATAGCATTATTGCTGAAGAGAGAGAGAGATGAAAATCTCACAATGTAGAGAGAGAAGAAAGCTCTCCAAACATGTCATTCAGTTGACCTTGAAGGTGGTTGTTACCAATATTTCTACACCCACAGAATCAAAAGGTAAGTGAATAAATAAACTAAAATAAAAGAATTTAAGCTTGATTGTGCCATTTCGTGAAAAACATTAAGTGCAAACGCCACTCACAGGTATTGAAGAGAGGTCATTTGAGAAATAGAGTAAGGGGCATTTCCTGTGAATTGATTGTTGCCAAGATTTCTAGTACAAAAAAAAAAAAAAAAGAAGAGCCAATGTAAATCATCATAAAATTAGAATGAAAAACACAAAAGAAGGGCAAACTAAGGTGTATATAGAACGTACAAGCGCTGTAAGTTTGGAGGAAGACTATAAGGAATGTCACCTCCAAGGTTATTATTGCTCAAATCTCTGTAGAATTTCATCAAAGTACAAAATCAAAGTAGTTATAAATTTATACTTACAAAAATTAAGCCAAACCACCAAAATACTATTGTTCTATATCATTTGCATTTGAAATTCACCTACTTATTCAAGAAGGAAAAAGAAAAGGTAGAAGACAATCTTACAGGTTGGTTACTGCTGTCAAACTTGAGAGCTGATAACCAATTGACCCGGAGAGTCCAAGACCTGATAATTTTCTGATAAAAGAAAATACAATATATAATCAAATTCAGCGTTGATGACATCATTTGAGAGAAACATACAAAAAGAAAAAAAAGGTGAAGAAGATCACAGTTCTGTGACTCTCTGGCCTGAGCAAATAACCCCTTTCCAAGACTGCCCACACGGATCATCCCCACTTGCACTCCATCCAGTTAGCTGAGCTGGTGAATTTAAACTGCTGTACATAACCTTCAGAGCAGAAGCTGCATTCCAAGCAAGTAGTAAATAGGATATGTACATTTAAGACCAATGAAAATTTAAAATCAAATTGACAGATTATTCTACAAACTTTTCTGCATCTGTTTCTAAAAGATCCCTAGCAAAGGGCGATAACCTTTTCTACAGTAACACTACAGATGTCAGTGTACAAACTAATGCATAAAAGCTTCTCTTCTTCAGATAATAGCTTAATAATATGCAAACCCTACTCATATTTATACAAACATATTTATGACAATCCAATTCAAAAGTTATATTCTCTGTTTGGAAATTTAAGAGAAACATACGTAAGTTGCAGGGGTTTCTGCTTTCACATAGAAAAATGTATTTAACATTTTTGTGGTGCAAAGCCACATAGCAGCATGGAAAAAGGCAGATAAGGAAAAGGAAGCACTTCTTTGGGTATATTAATGGATAGGTACAGAAGCAACTTCATTTCCATCAATAAGAAATGAACAAATCACATAGCAAAATCGCTCAACTGATGAAATAGGGGAAGGATGTTTAGGTTCATCAAATGTGAGAAATCAGCGAAAAATATTTCATGCCTACAGAGCAAGTGAAACCTCAATAAATGCTTGCATAATAGATCCAAACAGTTGTCCTCGATAGACTTCCAGACATAACTGCTCTCACTAAGCCTTGAAACAATTAAAAAGCTTATTAATTTGATTCATCCCATTTCATTTGGGCAGTTGTCTGCCATGTCAAACATATGAGTTTGTATAATTCTCATAAGTTAGCTGTTCAGTCATTCTCCTAAGCAATTAACAATTACCTACGAAAACTTTCAATAAGCATCACAATGTAATCAATCTCGGAAGAAACGAAGAACTTATATCCTTGATCCTCTCACAAGTTATTGGCCAGCATCCATATCATCACATATCAGATTAAGGGGTATAAACATAAAATGTAATTGGAAGATTAACAATGCCAAGACTATAACACTAACAAATAAGACATAACTAGGAGACAATATAGTTTAATTACTTGAAAGATTAGCTTAATAAGTAATAAAGATAAGGTTCTTCTAACTGATATAAAGAATATTAGGACTGATCAAAATATAAAGCATATACAACTAATGGCATCAATACCCAGAACCTGCAGAAGGCCATACCATACCAAAATCTAAAAGGAAAAATAAGAACCTTTAATATCTTAAATCAATTGCATTTCCTCATCTTCAAAGAGTTTAGAAACAGTATAAGTAAGATCATTGAAGAAAAATATCATAATCTACAAATGCATAAACAAAATCTCAAACAAACACTAGAAAGCAGGAACAGTAGACCAAAATAAAGAACTATTGTCGGTAGCAGGCAAAGCGCTGCACAAAAATGCAGATTTAACCAAAGATTAGCACTTGCAAACTTTTTAAACCTAAAACAAAGCAAATGAATGTAAGAGATATAAAATCAACAAAAAGTTGGAGATAGATGAAGGAATACTGACCATCTGATGGATCTGTGGCAGCATTGATGAAACTGGGCTTCAATCCCAAAATGCAGACACCAAGCAACACCAATACCAACACTCTCTTCCAGCTCCACGCCATATCTATCTCTTTCTCTCCCAAAACTGTAACAACCCAGCAAGCCAAAAATGGCTTAGAAAGTCCAAGACCTTTTTCTATTGACCGATTAAAACTTTTTTATATATATTTTTTTAGTTAAATAGGTATTTAGCCATTACCAAGTGAAAGCTGGCAAGCACGATTTGCCAGAAGAATCCGAAGCCACGGAAAGCTTACACCTTGCCTTTTTATTTTTACCTGTGAACATAAATAAAAGAGAAAAAAAATACAACCTTGGTAGGTGTATCAACTATATAAGCTTTATTTTTTTTAATTTATTAATTAATGATTGTTTTTCTTTTCCTTCAAAATCTTGTATAAATAAATAAATGTAAGTAGTTTTCACTAGAATTACACGCTTTGTATTATTATTAAACAAAAGATTTATGTAAGGTTAAGGGAGCTGTGGCTTTCATGATGATGACGATGATGATATAGGCTAAGAGTGATTAGTTCTCTTTAAAGATTCCATTAATGATTGAATCATTTCAAGACTAAGAAAAAGTGGCTGTAGTAGTAGGAGTAAATTTTTGCCGATCTTAAGGCTGCTGACTCATTCAGGTCAGGCCATTCACAGGAATCTCGTCGTAAATAAAGAAGTAATTTTAATCTGTATTTTTACTTTTTCATCTACTTAATCCTACACTAAGCTGCACTGTGAATAAATATAATTAACATTGTAGTTGAAATTACAATTTGAACCGTTAGATCATGTTTTTATAACCTTATAATCCTAATATCTATAATTACAGAATTGTACATTTTGGATTATATGAGAAATAGACAGAATGCACAGTTCATGTCAGATTCAGACCAAAGAGATACGGGGACCGGTAGGAAGGAATGACAAGTATTATTTCCTACTTTCACATTACTTTCGAAAAATTACAGTATATATTGCTTGTTTTGGATGGTTTGTAACTAACAAAAGATGTTGAGATAGATTTTTATTTTTTATTGTTAGTTCAGGATGCAATGCATCCGACTTAGAAATTAAGTTATAATTTGGTAGCCCAACATTGATCTTCTTCCATGTTATTTTGGTTCAACTTCAACTTCAAATTGCAGCCATCTTGAATCTTGAGGAGGAGAATAGGGAGGGTTCTATTATTTATTAGTTAATATTTCTATTTGGGTGTAAGAGTAATAACACTATATATAAAGGAAAGTCGTGGTTGCCATTAAAACTTTAAGACTTGGTTTTGTTGAGTGGGTCCATATTCAACTCTCCACCATAAGTGAATCTTTCAAATTTCAATGCCTTTAAAAAATGACAAACAATATGATAATCGGTTTGATAGGAAAGTAACGTAATTTCTAATTTACAGCTCTTACCAAATAAACATAACAAAGGGAGGAGATTGAATCATCCCTCTAAAATAATTATGATAGTTATATATTTTAATTAAAATATTACAAATTAACACGCATTCCTAAATTTTCATCCCTAGTGTGTAATCATCTAATTTAGCAAAATAATGAGGTGATATAATAAATTATTTTTAAAAATATAAAATTCATTATTGTGATTGAATATGTAAAATATAAAAAAAAAAGATAAATAAGCATGAGTTATTGGTATTAAAGATGTATTTTTACGGTTTAAATATGTAAATATATTAATATTAATTAGAAAAGGACAATTAATTATGAATGAATCCATATTTCTTACATCAACAAAAATTAAAAAAAAAATACCTTTTTTTTTTTTGGTATTAAGTTAAATGTCTTTAAATCCCTGCTAAGCTGGAAAAACTAATGATTGAAATTACTGAAATTTAACCGCATTAAGTATTCTTAATTCTCTTAATTTGGTAAGATCTCATAGACTGTGAGACATCATTTCGATGAAATAATTAATAGATGATTGAATAATTGATCTGATTTCATCAAAATCCTAATCCTATATTTTATTAAATATGTGTATGATTGTTTGCTGTTAGATATTGACTTGATGGCATCATACATATATATATATATTTCAATTCAAACCTTATTGTAAATTCCAAGTAATCTATGTATAAAGTAAAAATTGAAACGATGGTGTCTATCGATATATTGTGACAGATATTATACTCTACGATTGCCAGCTATGGACGAGTGTTTCCTGTGTGTGCTCAAGTTATTGGAACGACGAGGACACAATAATATGAACAATGGAATTCACACAACAAAATTAATCAGCAGAGACAGATGGTGATGGAGTAATTTGTCTTGTTTTGTAAAAAAAAAATAGATTGACAAAGACGGATTGGGTTTGGGTGTCGGTAGTCGGTGGCATTTTCTCTTAATCTTTCTTTTATCTTATAAAAATGAAACAATAATTCAATCCAACCGTTGAAAATGTGTACCGGTTAATTGCCAAACGACTAATTTGTTGAAAAATATCAAATAACTCCAGGATAGTTAATTTCATATCAACTCTTATATTTTAGTGATTATTGTATTGTTCCAACAAATTTTAAATCAAGACATTTTACCTTAAAATATATTTGAAGAATGATCAAAGTTATCCAAGAATACAATCTAAGAGTTAAATCTTCTATATTTAGATAATTCAACTTATTTTTTATTATATTTAACTTGAAACTTGAACTTATTAATAAATATCTATTATCTCATAAATATGTATAAAAATTATTTAAAGAATACGACATAAAATTTAGAGAATAATCATTTACTTTAAAAATACGATCTAAAAGTTGGAGTATCTTAATTGAAGAATATAATTTATTTTTATTTTTTTTAATTCAAACTTGGACTTTTTAATAAATAATTAGAGTTTATTATATACGTATAAAAATATTTAGATTATATGACCCATGATTTGCACAATAGCCTATTTTTTAAAAATATATAATTCAAAAGTTAAAGTATTCCTAACTAGAGAATAATGATCAAAGTTATTGAAGAATATAATCTAAGAGGTAAATCTTCTATATTTAAAGAATTCAACTCATTTTTTATTATATTTAACCTAAAACTTGAACTTATCAATAAATACTTGTTATCTCCTAAGTATGTATAAAAATTATTTAAAAAATATAATATAAAACTTAGAGAATGATCATTTACTTCAAAAATACGATCTAAAAGTCGGACTATCTTAATTAAAAAATATAATCTATTTTCATTATTTTTAATTTGAAACTTGGACCTTTCAATAAATAATTAGAACTTATTATATACGAATAAAAATATTTAAATTATATGACTCATGGTTTGCAAAATAACTAATTTTCTTAAAAAATATGATTCAAAAGTTAGAGTATTCATAATTAGAGACTAAGATTTATTTTTTATTACTTGGAGCCAATTAAATACATATAAAAATATTTAAATTACAGAACTCAAGATTTGATGAGTGATCCATTTTCTTAAAGAATACGACCCAAAAGTGAAGGTATCTATATTAGAGAATATGATTTATTTTTTATTACTTTCAACGTAATACTTAGACTGAATAAACACTTGTTATTTTATAAATATATTTGAAAAACACAATCAAAGAATTAAGAATCAATGAAATTTCTTATTTGTAACTTAAAAACTAAGAATTCAATACTTTAAAGTCTCAATCTATTTATTCTAATTTTTAAATTGAAAATTGGGTGTTGTAATCCATATTTGTGATGTTATATAAATGTTCAAATATGCTTAAAAGATATTTATTTTTTATTTATATTATCAAAAAAAATCTTGAGTTATGTTATTGAGATTTTAATTTTTTTTGTTATTTTAATTTAATTTGGAAACTTTTATTTTAATTTTATTTAATTCTATTTCAATTGACTTAATAGTAATTTTACTTTTATCATATTTTTTTTAAATTAATTATTTTCTCCTCATTTGTTATAAAATTGGTATTTGTTGGAAACTACGTAAAATTAGAATTTGACGAGGGTCCAAATGAAAAAAATTCAAAGCCAAATTTCTTATTGCGCGCCCCCCCCCCCCCCAAAAAAAACAAATGTCAACCACTTGACCATTACTTGAACTCATCATTTATTAACTTCTACTTTTCAGAAAAAGCTATTTAATAGAAAAAATAAAAATTACTTAATTTTATTTTAAAAAAGTAACATTTAATTATTAAATTTCTTGATTTGACTTTTAATTTCTTACATATTTATGATATTTTTATCTAATTATCCTCAATCTTTTTTAGAATTTTATAAATTTAACGAGGATATAATTAAAATAATTTATTATAAAGATTTAATAATACTAAGTATCTTTAAAAAGTCAAAAAAATAACTCGTCATTTATTTTTGATTTTTGACTTTTTTAAAGTAAAAATTATCTTTTAAAAGTTAAATCAAATAAATTTTAATTTAATTTTTAATTTATAAGAAAAAATAACTCTTTTTTAGGTGAATTCAAAAAAATCTTATGTCTCTTATAATTTATTATTTTTTATGTTTTAAAAAAAATTATTTATTAAAAAAATTATAATATTCATAAAAATTACTTGGTTTTATGTTTAAAAAAATTACTTTTTACTGCAAAATTAATTGATTTAACTTTTAATTTTTTACACATTTATAATACTTTTATCTAATTACTCTTAAACTTTCTTAGAATTCTATAAATTTAATGATGATATAATTAAAATAATTTATTATAAAAGTTTAATAATATTAAGTATGTTTCAAAAAAGCTAAAAAAGTAATCACTCCCTTATTTTTTACTTTTGACTTTTTAAAGTAAAAGTTATTTTTTAAAAATTAAATTAAATAAATTTTAATATAACTTCTAACTTTAACAAAAAATAATTTTTCTATAGATGAATTTAAGCAATGCCTTAGTTGAAGACAAAATCTTGCTCATTTTTTAATGCTTCAATGCAATTTGGATTAATTTGAGCCATTTTAATTCAAATCACATATTATAAATTGTGCTTAAAATAATTTAATAATATATTATAAACCAATTTAATTCAAATTATTATTTGCAATTTGGATCAATTGAATTAACATTTTGAATACTTTTAAATGTGAGAGAAGAAAAAAGTTTAATAATAAAAGATATAGAGAATTTAAATTAACAATATTCTTACTGTTAATTTTTAATTAGTAAAGACTATTTTATTTTAAAGGTCATAAACTAATAATTAAAGGCCATAACATAAAATATAAATTAGAAAAGTATCTCAATAGAAATATATTAAAATAGTCTGACCTGGTGAATTAATCAAATTTAAAATTCAAATCATGAATAGTATATTAAAAAATATCCGTTGATAAATCAATCCAAATATTAATCCATTTAATTGACAATTTAGAGGAATTTGAGTTGGATTAATTGGAATTTTCTTGCTCTTACACACACAGCCAATCCGTTTCCAATAGTCAATGGACATACGACATATGGCACTGCAAAAAAATTTAAATAAAATGCAAGAAATGAGAATTTATTTTTTTTCTTCGTTTCATCTTTAATCTTACAAGCCTCTATTTTTTATTCTTAAAAATGCAAGTTTAGTCGAAAAGAGAATTTATTTATTTCATTTTGTTTTTAGTTTTTCAATCTTACAAGCCTCGATTTTTTATTCTTAAAGATGCAATGTTTAGTCGAAACGAAATTTTATATTTTTTTTCTTTGTTTTATTTTTAGTTTTTCAATCTTACAAGTTTCTCTTTTTTATTATTAAAGATGCAACGATTAGTCTCCTTGTTTTTTATTTTAACTTTTGTACAGATGATAGATACATGTGATGTTCAATTTTTATTTTTACTTTGATTGAAGAAATATTTTAGTTTGATTATTTTAAATTATTTTTTTTTAATTCCGTTAATTTTTTTATGTGTTTATTTGTATCAGTATTTAATTTTATTTTAATTGATAGTTTTCATTAATTTTTATTATTTAAAATTTTTAATTTCATTTAACTATTCATAATATTATTTTTTTGGGTAATTCAAATAGATTATGATTGATTTAATTTTAATACTTAATCAAAGTTAGTTAAAAATTTAGTTAGCATGATATCTTATTTATCATTATATTATTTGTTGACTGCATATTTTTGTAAGTCTGTGTTGATTTTAAATTCAATCCAAAGATGCTCTTACATTTGTTCTATTATATTCCATATTTTATCTATTTTTTTAAATTTAAATTCAATAAATACAAACATTATTCTGTTAGTAATATAGATTTTATTAATATTTTTGTGTATAATTACATTTCAAAAATGATTTTTGATGAATAAAACTATTGATCAATAAAATATATTTAAAAACTAAAAAATTTTAAAAATTTTGAGACACATCTATTATGCGTGTAATAGATTTTTTTTTTTATAATTTTTAAATTATTTTGCAATATATATTTATTATTTAACAATTTTTAATCCGTCAAATTATGATTAAAATATAATTATGAATACAAAATTAGTACAATTTATATTGTTAAATGAGTAGCACTTACATTTTATTGAGCTCCAACTTTTATTAAAAAAAATATAAAAAAGACAAAAAATAATTGCAATAAAAGATGAAAAAATTAAGTGTAACAAAAAGACAAAATATAATAGGTCCGAATAAAAATAAATAAGCATAAACAAAAAAATTAATGTTAACTATAAACAAAAATTTTAATTTATTCATATTAATTTAACACACAAAATTTTCTTTATTGATTAATACAATTTAATGTATCAATTTAAATTTCAAGCTAATCGTTGGAAATATGTATCAATATAATAATTTATACATTACACCGTGTGTTTGATTAGTTTCCAAAATTACAAATAATAATAATAATAATAATAAACACAAATATCAATTTATTTACAAATTTATATAATAATATATAATTAATCAAAAGATTACTTAATTTGGTTCAAAAATTAGAGTTTATAAAATTGTATAATACTATCTAATATTGTTATTTACAATAATTATAGATAAGTATATTAATTTATTCATAAATTTATAAAGTAATACCTAATCACTATATAAATTATTGAAGTATGCACTAATGACTATTATTTAATATATTAATAATATTTTATTATTTTATTGTTATTGTAGTATATATACAATTATCAAAATAATAATTAACAATGTCATATTAAAATTATTGTTCAACTTTAAAATAAAGAATATTGACTTATTCTAATAATTTTAAATTTTTTAATCCAAAATAACATTTTTTTACAATATCAAGGAAATTATCTATTAAAAAACGTTGGCAGTTACATGTTTGATAGAATTTTTTGAATTAAGTATTATTGCATTTGTATAGTAACTATTGAAGCAATTAAATTTATGTTTGTGATTTATTATTTTAATACAATATTTTTAGTAAAAATAACAAAAAAAAATACTATCTCATTTTTTTAATAAAAAATTACATTAAAAGAAATTGATTTATTAAGACAAATGCTTATTACCAATTTGATTACTAAAAGTGATTAATTTAATAATTATTATTTTATATTATATTCTGATGGTCATCTAATATAATATTCCAATTAAAAGAAAAATATTTAATAAACAATTCCGAATAAAATTAAATTAATATTTGTATTTTACAAAAAATAATTTAACAAATTAAATTTATATTTTAATTAGTGGTACACTAATTGTGGTAATAATAATAATAATAATAGTTTTTAAAAAAAAATACATCAAAATATTAAGATAAGGATTAATATCAATTTTGTCATTGAAGTTATAACTTTTATCATGTGAGTACACAGTTTGGTCAATATTTTCAATGTCATTCATGTGGCCCACTAGGAACAAATTGGAAGGCACAAGTAGGGACGTCACTGAAATAATTTACTAAATCATATTGTGAAATAATAAATATTCTAACCCTAAGAATGCGATTGATAATAACCTGTTTAAAATAAAAATAATTTTGCCTTTACGCGACATCCGATTCCGATTAGTTAACCGGTTGTCCACCACTTTTCATCCTTTGGCTGCCACTTGCCAGCTAAAGAATCCATTGCTGGTCATGTCATTGTGAATGACCTCCATTGTAGTTTTGCCCGTATTTTTTATTGTAGCTAACGGCTACTATTATTTCCATGAAATAATTCTTTCATAGTTAATTATTTTCATTAATTCCATAGAAATAGAACAGTAAAAAACAAAATAATAACTGGGCCATGTAATTTTTAGTTCGTTTTCATGTAACGGTTACAGTAGTGTAAAAATTTTTGTTAAAATAAATCTAGCATTAAACCTTTCACTAAGCTGCATTCTCTTTATTTCCAGCTGTCTGCTTGCCTAACATATGCATAAGCCCATTTCCCTCTTAACTTAAATATGCTATTATAATCATCAAGCATGTTGTTCTATAAGCACTTAAAAATTTATTTTCCTTTTTCAATATAATCCATAAACATTTACAAAACATTTTTTACCCCGCCAAAACCAGTTAAGACACAATTTTAATGCATTTTGCATCATATGCCAAGAACAAAGCCTATGATATATGCTAGGCATTACATTTAATATAGTGCAGGGGTGGCAAAAATTTTCAAATCCAAAATGTACTAAAAAATATTCAAACAAATTGAATCAAGAAATATTCGTACCGTATTTAAAAAAATACGAATATGATAAGATTTAATTCACGTACATTACGAAGCGAATATAACTTGGGGATGATTCTCAAAAGGTTTGGATTAGATCTGTATTATTAAAATTTAATAAAATATTTTTACTTAAAATATAAATTAAAATAATTATTTATAATTTTTAGTAGTATATATAAATAATTAAGTCAATCCAATATAAGATTGTAAATTTTTGTAGAAAATAATAATAAAAATATTAAAATCTAATCTTAAATATTGAAAGTAATTTTCTTCTCATATCATAATACTTGATAATTTATGATATATTTGTAAGTATATAAATTTATTATAAATATTATTAAATTATTATTATTTTTGTTACTTTTTTGATAATTATTATTGTTTTATACTTTTATTTATAAAAAATATCTATTTATATTTAAACAAAATTTGAGGACGATTTTGCATGACGACTTATACTTTTTATTATCTTTTCATAATAGATAATGTTTACTATTTGTTATTTAATTTACATTACTTAAAATATTTAATTAAAATTATTTTTACATTTACTATTATTGTTCTATATTAAAATAGTAAATTTGTTGTTATTTTTGTTTTATTTTGAATTAATATGTTTATTTGAAATTTCAATATATTTATAAATTCAAACTTTTTGCGAATATTCGAATTACAAAAATTCGTACTGCATCTACACTATATAAAAATTAAATATTTATATCAATATAGTAATTGCTTTTTTAGTTTGATATGAATACGAATTCAATAATATCTGCATTGGATATGGATTTTTGCTACTCCTAATACAGTGTAGGGTAAAAATTCAACCTTGCACCAACTCTCTAATGCCAAGAATAGAAATAAAAAATTGTTAGTTGCCTTCTTCCCCCTTAACAATCTTGATGCTAATGCCGTTAGTTTTACATTTCACAGTGAAAATAGATCTCGTGGGCAGTTCAAAAGTCATGATATAGATAAAGGTTGCCCTTAACCTCTCTAAGGTTATGGCAAAATGTTAAGATCACTAAGTGTATAAATGTTATTTCTCCCAGGTCAGGAATAATGACCTTAACCTCTATACGAGATTTAGCCTAAAAGTGAGAATGGTAAAGAGGGGACTATATTGGTGCTTCGAAGTTACTGTAAACTGTTACGTCACATTTGAGATTTTGTATTGAGCAAGCTACAGTTTAGGTCATTATTGCATTAGCTCAAGTTTATAGGTAATAATTATGCAGTGATTTATTATACGATATTAACATGCAACTTCTTTGACAAACACAACCTCTTTGTTCTTTGATAACCTACACATATGAACGTTTGAAAAATACGTCATTAATCACTATAAACACCAGCTCTTCTCTAATGTGAAATAAGTTAGAAAAACTATAAAAAAAAGCACCTATTGCTCGTGTTGGTATTTTCTCAATCTCTCTTTTTTTAGTCAAATTTTTATCCTTTTCTTTTTCTTTTAAGACCCCACGTCTAATTTAAATATTGGATTTTATACAGAAAAAATTGGCATTACTCCTATTTTTTTTGTGATTTTAAAGTGCAAAAGGTGAATGATGTGACAATTTTATTGACGTGAGGAGTGCCTAATAAGTTGTTTTACAGAAAGAGAAAAAAATTTGTATGGTATTCGAAGCTTACTAATCAAAAAGTTTTAGGTATTGATAGTTAGCATCATGTGTGAAAAATTCGAGTAAGAAGCATTTCATTAGCTCATCGAAAAATCCTATTAATGCTACTAGTTAGTAAAAAATGGCTACCAAAAACTAGAATCATTACTCTTAAAAATCTACAGTAAAAAGAAAAAATCGAGACACAATTGAGAACCTAATATAGGAGGTGAAATCATCTAATGACAATGGCTCACCAACTAATGCAGTTGCCCCTCCAATAAGTAGTCTATGACAAGGATTAATAAGCGAGAATCTCTCTAGCTAATTGGGAAACTAGAAAAATACCAAACTAAATATTCAGAGGAGGATAAGCAATGACGAATCTTGAAAAGAAGGAATAGAGAGTAAAAAAGGGAGGTGGTGAAGTTGCAAAGGCTCCTTTGCGCAGGCCACCAAAGGCAATCGTATTGCTAAGGTAAAAGAAAGTCATTCCCTAACTAATAAACAAAAATCAAATGCAGACTTCGGCTGCTAACCCTTAGATTAGAAAATCCAAGTTCATAGTACCATAGAAAGGTAAGGGGTGAAGAACATCAAAAGGATTAAAAGCTTGAAGAGTTGGAAAGCATTGGTGTTTGGTCAAATTGAATTTTAGTAAGCAATATGAGTGAATATGAGAAAATAAAAAGAAGAGGGAGTATTTATAGGAGTACTAAGGGTTGCAAAATAGCGCAAGTAACCCCAATCATTGAATTTAAGTTACCTAAATTATGCCACGTCAACTCACAATCATAAGGCACCTTAAAAAAAACTCTGTCATTAGTAACGTCCATCCCTGAAGCCACACATATCACCATTATAAGACTCGAAATGATGCATTTAAGAGTAGCATCTCTTTAAAATCGATAGGTCTAAAATGACATGCACAAAGTTAATATGCTCGTTAGTTGTAGGGAATTTGAAATTCAAATAGTCTTAACGACAAAAAGGGCCAATCAAAGAGTCAGTGTCAAGTAAAAAAAGCTACAAATTTTCACTGAAGCTTTGATTCAACAGAAATTTAAAGGGCTTATGTAGGGATAAAAAACTAAAATCACTACTCTAACCAATACTTATTGACCCCATGCTAACTCTCCAATGTTAAGAACAAGAATGTAAAATTGACAACTAACCCCCTCATAATCCTAAAGCCAATGCCGTCAATCCAAGAATTTATCCAAAAGATGGACCTTATAGGCAACTCAAAGTTTTTAAAGAGGGTCCTCCCTAACTCCATTAGGATTACAGCAAAACATTAAGACCACCAAGTGTACATATGTTACCAGTCTTGAGTCGAAAAAAAGTCATCAACCTTTATATGAGATTCAGCCTAAAAATTAGGACAATAAAGAGAGGATTATGTGAAGTCTTCAAGATTATTGTATGTTGTCACATCACATTTGAGGTTTCATACTAAACATGCTATATTTTAGGTAATCATTGTACCAGTTTAAGCCTACAGTAATGATTATACAATAATTTATTATCCAGTATCAACACGCAATTTCTTTGAGAAATATTGTATCTTGGTTCTCCATGATCTACATGCATGAAGGCTTAGGAGACATGCCTTCATTCATTATAAATACTAGCTCTCCTTCAACGCAAAAGTGGATAAAAAAACTGTAAAAAGAGTATCCTAAACTCATTTATTTTAGTCTCTCTTTTTTATCAAATTTTTATTTATTTATTTATTTTTTTTAGAACTATAAGTTTGATTTAAGTATTAGAGTTTGCATATCAAAGAATCCGTATTATTCATAACTCTTTTTTTGATTTTAAAGTGCAGAAGACTTGTGTTGTAATATTTTTACGGGCGTGAGAAGAGCCTAACAAATTTGCAACGAAAAAACATAAATTTGTGTGATGTTCGAAACTTTTCATCCAAACAATTTCAAGCATCGATATATGACTTTTGCTATCGCTATATCTTGATCAATGACAATAATTTTTGGAGCTTTTCTAGACATTGCATGCACAAATGTTTCAAACGATGTATAAATGAGTCAATAGTCTCGTTATACATTAAAACTACCCCAAGTACCATAGTCTTACGATAATGATTGAACGCA
>JAWDEX010000011.1:90528-105785 GCA_035221805.1 Trichilia hirta | reverse complement strand
GTATAAATGAGTCAATAGTCTCGTTATACATTAAAACTACCCCAAGTACCATAGTCTTACGATAATGATTGAACGCAACAAACACAGCAAATGGTTGATTTACTTTATTGACTTTATGAGTTGTATTAAAACTGGCAACATTAATCGATTATCATTCTAGCAGCTACCCAAAATACATTTGTGATTTGCTCCTCAGTATCTAGTTGCAAATAATTAAAAATAAAAGGCTTTTAGGTTTTTGATCAAAAAAATATTTTAATAGGCATCCTGCTTCTCCGTATGCCAATTGTTTTTGCCTATTTTATCTAAGATAATTCTTTTGATCGAGTTTTGAGTACCTAAGAGACTCTCTTCATCCCCTTGCATAGTCATCAACTCATATGCAGATTTAAGTGCAATAACAGATTCTTCAACTAAGTCTACCTCAATTGCTTGAGAAGCTGATATTTTTCTCTGAGAAGGTGACATGTGAATGCATTCTACTACTACAAGAGGATGATTGTGTACCTCTACAAAATAATTCACTTAGTATTTATATTTTTGCCTATTCAACTTAATACAAAGTTGAGCACTGCCCCAGTCCTTGTTTTTGCTCTAGGCTTTATTATCAAAGAATCCCTCCTCACAACAAACAAAAATTCCTGATGTGATTTTACTTGTCTGTTTATTTTAATAAAATGCCTCTATACTAATACTAAACCCATTTCTTGGCCCATACAAATTATAAAAATCAGAAGCTGATAGCTCTGAATCATACTCTATGCCCAGCAGGGCTTCCTAATTTGATCATTCAAGCATTCTGTATCTCTATCACTCGTACTCATTCAAAAACACTGATGCATGACCGCCCAAAAGGATAAAGATACATAATGTAAACCTGTATTAATAATAAAAAAAAAATAGAAAAACTAATTTAAGATATGCAACAAGAACAAATAAGCCAAAATAATAATAATAATAATAATAATCTGACTAATTTCATTTGTTAAAATACAAAGAATCATAACAATTCCATTACCTATACATACATTATAATCAAATATTAAAAAACAAAGTACAATTGAAAAACTTATTAACAAAATACACTACAATAAAAAAAAGTCATTTAACTAAAAAATATAAATTTACTATTTTTCTAAATTATACTACCTAATAAAAGAAAGTGAAATAAAAATAATACATATATGGTAATCCTAACCTCACTATTTGGAGTCTGCCGACTTTTTTCTTGAGGGATAAGAGAGAAAACAGCTGAGGATAAAAATATATATTTTGAAAAATTGCATATATTAAATATTCTGAATTTAATTATTTTCATTTTCAAATATAATAATTTAATAAGTTGGCTTGAGTAATTAAATCTTAGCCTTCCAATTTCATTTATGATCTTTAAAAGTTAAAAGGATTTTCTTAATAAGTGTTTTTACGACACTTTTTAAAAATTTTATATTTATTATTTAGTAATTTTTAATATTTAATATAATAATTAATAATAAATTTTAATATAATAAAAAATATAATTTATTAAATATAAAAATTTTAACAAATATTTTAAAAATACACATTAACAAAAATTAACTTAAAAATAAAAAAATGAGGAGGAAATCCTATTCTTAATTAGAGGTGGCAAATGAGCTGGCTAGATGAAGCTTTCTACAGGCTAATGTATCGGTGTGACTCGGACATATACTGTAATCGTACTGGGCACGGGTCTCGTATTTATTATTCAAATAATAATAATTTAAATTTCTTATTTTAATAATTGCATATTTAAATATTATTATTTAATAATAAATATATAATATAATAATGTACCGATGTTTTTACATCTAGATCCGGTACGACTCGCCGAATGAGCCGTCGTGCCAAATTTTAGTGTTCGTATTGCTGGGTTGGTCCGGGACCAACTCGGCCCGTTTGTCACGTTTATCCCTAAATATAGATAATTCTATTTTCTACCACTTCACGTACCCGAACTCAATCTCAACATCATCTTCTCGGCACGCACTCCTATTGATTCCCTAATAACTATTTATATTTCTTCACTGAGCAATCCTAAGTCCTTCAAAATCGTTTTTAATTTATAAATTTTCAATGTTTGGAATTGGATATATCAGTTTTTATGTATGAATTACAAATTTATACAAATTAACTTTAAAATGGATAGCATTCTTCTTGACTTTATTGCTCGCATAAATGAATTCCCATAACAAAAAGGAAAGGTTCATAACAGCAGTCTTTTTCCCTGACTTAAATTTATGGTTCTAGTTTCACTCATTATTGATGTAATTAACTACACAGGCTTGCGTTTTCAAAAGTATACTAATACTATGATAACTTTCTGTACAAGCAAACAGAGTAACAAGCTCAAGACTGATTATAGCCAAAGAAAAAACGAGAAACTGAATCCCATATCTCTGCAACAATTTTCATAGGATCCTCCATTCTATTGATGAATCTGTGGCTGCATAACAGAAGAGACGATTTTTGTCACCATTGAAGTTACATCAGGGTTGCCACCGAACTTTTAACAAATTGGGCTGGGTTAAACAAATATTGTTCTGCTATTATAAGAATGTCCACAACTTGATAACAATTTGGATGCACGAGATCAATCAGCATGGCAACATTGAAATGAGTTGGCCCACTTTGAACTACTTGAACATTCAAACAAACTTGATCGGTTTTTCTTTGTTTTCTTTTTTTGGCAAAACATTATCTTCTTGATATAATAATGGAAACGTCTACGCATCTCAAAGAGCATTGTAATGGATGTGTCATGTGTATTGTCTTTAAATACAGAAACTAGCTAGTTTGTTGATAATTTCTGTTATATGTGATTCTGTTTATGTTCTAGGATTTTTAAAAAAAAAAGATGGCCCCAAATTATAGAGCAGATATATTCCAAGAAATTCCCATGAGAATATGGATTACTCGCTTGCTGTGGGCAGTAAAGCCCACATATGACATGCTTTTGGGCTTGTCCAAGTTGGTGAAATCCACTATGAAAAAAATTCAAAAAGGGGTTACAACTCAGGATGATGTCAAATATGATGTAAAACTCAAGGCTAATTAAGAGCAGTTTGTTAATATCCAATCCAGATAAACCTTGTAAACAACATTTACCTTAACCTTCTAAGAAATGCATAAAATGGACAGAGACCGACTGGCCGACTCATTTATCTCACACACAAAGAACTAGTGAGAAGTACTTCTTGCATCACTATCTTCATGGCTGCCGGTACTACCTTTGATGATTTAAAGTATTTGATAGTGAGACCAGAGAAGGGTGGAATATTTGACTTGTTGAAATACTTGGTGTTGGGGGACATAAATAGCCGGGTGAAGTTTTTAGAGTGTTCTGAGGAAGCAGAAGCAGAAACAGAGCCGGTTGGTAACGAAACTGCTAATCATAGATGGGTAATTGTTGTTTCTATAATTGTGCGCAAGATTATTGCATTTTTGGCCAAGCCACTGGAGTACACTGGCGATGTTGTGGATTTCATTCTTAATCTTCTCTCTCAGAATGGCAACGTCTTTGGCTTGTTGTATAACCTCTTTCATGGTGACTCCAAGAACCATGCTCTTTAATCTCTTTCCATTTCTTTATTCGTGTATTTTGGAAATGTCTAATTGTTCTTGTTTCAAAAACCCAACTTGATGGATAGTTTTTATTCAGGGCTATTATGTTGCATTGTTGTAGAGGGAGTACATGTTCTGTTGTAAAAATCACAATTGTTGTAGTTCATGCATTATTTGACTCTTTGGAGGGAATTTCATTTTTGGCTATTTGATCATTCATAGCATATATCTAACGACAATATTTATGATATCCAAGCAAGTCATGAAAGCAATTTGAAGTTAATTACTCAAATAGACAACTGCTGGGATATCATGTGTATATAGGTCAGGTGGTCATTCCACATAGAGGCACAGACACCTTTTTGAGTACTATTGGACAAATAGATGGCCGAATAGACTTGTACAACGGCCAGTCCATAATGGAACAGATCTGCGGTTCTGATTTTAGGGAAAGAAGCATGGAAATAGAATCTGGAAATAGAGCTCTCATGGACCTGTGTATCATGGCGTCGAAGTTAGCCTATGAGAATGCAGAAGTTGTTAGAAACGTAGTAGTTCATCGCTGGAAGGTAAGCCATAAAGTCTCCGTTTCATCCCTCATTTCTTGCTTCTAATCCATTTATCTTCTAGTTCTCAGTTTGAACTTTTAATGAAAGCAGATGCATTTCGTGGACTTCTACAACTGCTGGAATGGTAAGCATTTAGGAAAGTACAACTGCTGGTACTTTGTGGCTTGCTAATGAGCGAGCATTTTCATTAACTTTCATTATGAAATCTCTGTAAATTATGTTGTTTTGATTAAAGTTTCATCATTGTATTTTTTCTTGCTCTTTTTTTTATGAAACTTGATTTCATAGATTTCCAAAAGGAGATGTCCACTCAAGTGTTTATACTTTGTGACAAACCTAAAGATGCAAAGTTGATACTGATCAGCTTCAGGGGCACAGAACCATTTGATGCTGATGATTGGAGTACTGATTTTGATTACTCTTGGTATGAGATCCCAAAATTGGGAAAGGTACATATGGGTTTCTTGGAAGCTTTAGGTTTGGGCAACAGAGCTGATGCTGTTACCTTCCAACATCAACTCCAGAAGAAGGAGCAAAAATTCACCTCTTTGCTAGAAGGAACTGAATCAGTACCATCGGACACTGCTTCTGTCACTGAACAAGATGGAAGGGATCAGTATTTTGACTCTGAAACAGCAGAGGTGACTGCATACTATGCTGTGAAAAACAAGCTGAAGAGCTTACTCGAAGATAACAAAAATGCAAAATTTATTGTCACTGGGCATAGCTTGGGTGGGGCGCTTGCAATATTGTTTCCAACAATTCTGGTGCTACATGAAGAGATGGAGATAATGCAAAGGTTGTTGGGTGTGTACACATTTGGACAACCAAGGATTGGGAATCGGCAGCTTGGAACGATCATGGAATCTCATTTGGATTCTCCACAACCAAAGTACTTCCGAGTGGTTTACTGCAATGACATGGTGCCTAGGTTGCCCTATGATGACAAAACTTTCTTGTATAAGCATTTTGGGGTTTGCCTGTACTATAACAGTTGCTACATTGAGCAAGTACGTATTATGCTCTCTCGTTAAGCTTTTCAATCACTTATACTTTCACTTTTTATTCCTTGCATAAGTATTCCAAAAAGTGAATCTGGACTATCCTATTTGTGCTTTCCAAATGATACAACACTTGAGTTGTCAGTAAGTACATATATCTTTATTTGAGTTGGAGGAATAAATAGAATCTTTCTACATTATTGGCTGCCAGATATCCAGATGAGTGAGGTAACAAAATATGTTTATTGTATTTGTGATTAAAATTTTCTTGTGAAAGATGATACGGACAAGAAAGCATATATGCGTATGTTATATGCCACGCTATCTCAGCCTGCTTCTATTAATGGTTTGTATTTGTTTTTCCCTTTGTTGCGTGCATATTCAAGAAAGTGGATGAGGAGCCAAACAGAAATTTCTTTGGGTTAAGGTACATAATTCCAGAGCATCTGAATGCTTTTTGGGAGTTAATCCGAAGCTTGACAATGGGTTACACTCATGGGCCAGAGTATAAGGAAGGTTGGTTTTCCATCTTCGTTAGGATAATAGGACTGGTACTTCCTGGCGTTGCTGCACATTGCCCCACTGATTATGTGAATTCTGTGAGGCTTGGAAAGGAGCGAGCTATTCAGATGTCCTCTTTCTGACAAGCTTGGCTTGTGAATAATGATTGTCAGCTGCCTATGAAGATCAGACTCAACAACTCATAAGTCAAGATGTCTTTGATATGAATGCTTTGTTATGATAAGGTAGCTGTGTTCTGATTATGCAGTAGAACGAATGCCCTTTCCTTTCTTATTTCCTGTATTTATGTTCATAAAGTTCTTTTGCATATCGATAGAAGAAAATGGCCAAGTTTGAGTGTTTTTTCTGATGAAATCTTGATGTACAATTTTGAACTTGTAATTTCTGGTTTTCTGACTTAGGTTTGAATAAATGATTTTATACTTCTCAAGAATAATTATTTAATTTTCTTTTTCATGTTGTATCAACTAGCAATGCTTAATATCATTGAAACTCCTATTATTCATCTGTGGTTCTACTTCATTTGCAATTCCAAGCGTAAACATGGTGACTGCACTCCGCTGTAAACAGGGCTTGCAACATTATTGTTTTAACAAACTATGAATGAAAGTGATACGCTACGTATTTTAGCTACATTGTCAAAATAGTTCCAGTTCCGACCGCAGGAAACCAATAATATACAACAGGAAATTCTACTGTTCAGATCATTTTATTACTTTGGAAACAAAGAACTCCGCCAACAAATAAATAAGAATTTCAAATCTCAAATCAGTTCTCTTCTGTATAAAAAAATTGACGCACATGCTGAAGAATAGCAAAAGTCATTAACTAAAGTTGCCTCTGGACGCGATTTCCTGACTGTGAGAGCCCATAGAGCAGACTACTTCATTGTATAAAATTACAAACACCATTTCCAGTGACATTGAGACCAAGGCTTCAGACGGTATGTGCTGCTTGGATTACATTCAAGTCCAGATTCTTTAGCCTCACGACTGATTCTACGTGCCCTCTTAAAGTGTGTATTTCTCCCAGTCTGTAAAATTCGAGGTCATTGGATTTCTGGTTATAAGTTTCTCATATTCATGAATTATCTTAGAACTTAAGAAAATTTAAGACAAGTTATACGTCTACCTAAGCAATTTAGCTAAACAAGACGTTGTAGAAAAATGAACGTCAAAGAGTTACCTGGCTATCTCAGCGCGTCGCCTGGCTTGTTCAGCAATCAAAGAAGACCGTGATCTCCTGCCATTGAATTCCAAGTCTGCAGCCATTAAACCTTGAAGACTTCTCTGGGAAAGAACCCACTGAGCTGCCCTATCTTCCTTCCCATAATCTTTCTTGGAAGTAAAAGCAGTCTGTAGAAATCCAAAAATGGATGGGAAGCATGAAAAACTATTAAGTCTAGTTTTGAACAATGAACTATACATGGAACACTGCCTTAACTGACCTTTCTATCGAATAAGAGATTCCATGCCTCTCCGCTTAAGGCATAGCGAACTGTGAACTTGATGATATCCAATGGTATGTAGAATATCAAACTGTATAACCATATAATGCCAGCCCATCCCCATCCAATGCCACTGATAGAAGCAAAGCTAATATGTGCATATACCGCAATTATGGTAGCCACCTAGTTGTTCATAAAGTTAATTTGAGAGATATCTACAAACGAACAAAACAAGTGGATATCAAAACAAAAGCTGCTCTTGTAAACCTCATACCAATTGAGCCACCACAAATGCGCACATCAACAGTGTTCCAGGCCTCTCTACAAATGACCAACTCTGACTACGTGTAACAAATATGAGAGCCTGGCTGATGATGCTGACTTGCAGATATATAGCAGATGAGACTTCCTCAGTATTGCTGGATAAGGATCTTACATGAAAGTGGGTCTGCGATCACATGTACAATTCATAACAGGAAGTATGAATTGCAGAAAGTGAATCAGCATATTTTTACAACATCTACAGCAACAAAATTAAAACATAGAATTAAATAATTTTGATACCTCAAAGAAATCGGTGTCAACTATAACCCAATAAAACAGGACAGTAACCAAAGCAAGATAGGTGCCGATGACAATGCCAGTTGCAAATATCTCATTAAGCTTCCAACTGTCAGGCCTTGGAGATGGCTTCACCCGGTCTTTGGATATAGTCATGATGGTGCCTAATTGCAATTACAAAAGTAATATCTTTAATACACATTTCAAAAGAAGTCATTTCTCACCTCAAAGAAAGTTACTTTGTTTAATCATCTATTTTGATCAGGGCACTGACCAGTGACTACATACTCATTTTCTTACCACACTTCGTGATCATTTATGGATAAGAAAAGTTCATTAAGGTCTGAAACATTACCATCATTAAGTATTGCTATTATCAGAACCATGAAAGGTGGAAAGTCATATTCCCATATCAACGCTAGAAGCACGAAGCCAAGCTGCAAGAGGATCAGAATCATCATTTAATAACTAAATTAAGAGTTTGTCTGGGATCAAGATCCTATCACGTTTAATACAAAGTTAACAAGTTCATAAAAATAGAAAGTAAACATTTAACAAAGCTAACGTACCACAATACGTATGGTTATGGAGACAGCATATATCTGCAAATTCATTGAAGGTGATGAGTTTTTTCAACGAAGGAAAAAAATATACAAAGGGATTCAGATTTTGCCAAATATTGAAGTATTTAATATTATGAAAAAACCGATGTGCCCTACATACTACTGGGTCTTGGTCATCAAATATTAAGTGCATCTAGAACCTCTCCTGCCTCAACATATAGCTGGTGATTATATTTATGTAAATATTAAATATTACTTAAGACTAAAAAATTCAAGAATATAAGAGTTGCACGTTTATAGAATCTTGCATAATTCAAACAAGTTGTCTTAATGCAGTTGTATTCCGACTTCATCTCTAATCTGTGGCCTGATTGTGGTACTCTAGTGTGCATACCACACAGACCTTACTTGACTACTGATTCAATTTTATGAAGATGAGTTCAGAAGAAAAGATTGATACTGAACCGTGTAATTTTTCATCCTCTGGAATATAGCCCTGCTAGTCAACACAGCACTGACGATCACGCTTAACCCAGGCTCGGTTAATACTATGTCAGCAGCACTCCTCGCTGCATCTGTAGAATCAGCCACAGCTATTCCAATATCTGCTTTCTTCAAAGCAGGTGCATCATTCACACCATCTCCAGTCATTCCAACCACATGCTTCTTATCTTGTAAAATCCTTACAATTTCATATTTATGTTCTGAAAATGCACAGCAGTGGTTACGTATCAGGTGACTGAGGACAGAAAACTATGACTGAAAAAAATAAATATGCTTTTCATGATAAAGTTATATGATTCAAATACCAGGGAATACACCAGCAAAGCCATCTGCCTTTTCGATGAGTTCAGCAACTGGAAGAGCCTCATTTTCATCTTTGTCACGTCCCAACAGTGACGAAGAGGGGTACATGTTTGTTCCCATGCCAAGTCGTCTGCCTGTCTCTTTTGCAATCGCCAACTGATCACCTATATGACCACATAAAATAGCTTGTTAGTCTTTTATTTCAGGTGCAGTCAAGTCAACGTAGAGGATGGCACCTCTTCCTTGAGATACTCATTCTTAAAGTTCATAGATGGCATCAGAATATGTGATTTAAAGTATGCCATAATGAACTCAGTCAAGTCAGTCTAGTAGCATATCAAGATGTTTATATTCATCACGTTGTTTTCACATGATATCGAAAGATACTGAATGTAATAATAGATAGCAGTTCCAGGATGATCTCCAACAGTTCATGCCATGATATCCTTTCACCTCCCAATAGGAATCCAACTTGATAATTTTTTTGATTTTCCAAATGGAATAAGAGTGAAAGTGGATGCAGGTCATCATAATTGATTCGATTAAATGGTGGTAACTAACAAGTCAATATGCTTCAACTGCATAGACGATCAAATGATCATTTCGACCAAAGCTAGAGGTTGAACATCAGATATATGCAAACCACTGTAGTATCATAAAAAAGAGTATGCACCTGTAATCATTTTAACACAAACTCCAAGGTTAAGTGCTCTGCGGATGGTCTCGGCACTATCATGTCTTGGAGGATCAAACAAGGGCAATAACCCACAAAATGTCCAAGGACCTCCAGGACTCTCCTTAGTCCTTTCGGGAACTTCCTGTAGAGGATAATAATATGAAATTGATAGATATGTTTACTGAAATTGCAAATATAGTCAAGCTATTGCATTTTTGGAGTTACTATAATTGCACCACAAAAGTTTATTCATTCACCTGATTCAACCCTAGGCCATAATGACCAAAAAATGCAAAAGAAACGTCCAAAATGTAATACCTGATAAGCAACAGCAAGAGTTCGCAAGCCTCTTTCAGCAAATTTGTCAATGATGTTGTGGACTTTTCCAGCAATCTCTTCTTTCTCTTTGCACAGATTTAGGATCTGTTTTGTTTTTAGAAAATTTACCAGTAAATTGAAGCTCTCACGATCTATTATAATACTTGAAGATAAACTGGATTTAATAAATTGGTATAATATGCAATTGATTAAACTGAAATATGCAGAGTTGGCTCTATTTGAGAGTATAGATACCTGTTCAGGAGCTCCTTTGCTGGCCCGATACCAATTACCGTCAGAATCAATGTACGTGATTGCAGTACGCTTGTCCACTGGATTGAAGGGCAGAAAGTGAACTTCTCTAATGTTAGCGCGTGCCTGCAGTCACACATGTACTTTCAGTTGTTTATGCATAACCATCTCGAAAAGCAAAAGAATTAGAATTTTAGTTTTGAAGTAAATAATTTTCCAGATTTACCTCTTTTGGATCAGCAAGCATATTAACAATGGCAGCATCAATAGCATCCTGATTTTCCAGTCTTGCTGCTCTAGCTGCAAGCAAAACAATCATATCTTTGTCTAGATCCTTGTTAAAAACCTGCAGAAGTCATTAATTTGATATTAGGCTCTTCCGGATGATGAAATCGAAGGGACTGAATTATCTTAGGTGCAAAGTATTTTAAAGAAATCAGATAGGAAAAAATAGATTATGACGATTATTGGGTGATGAATATTATCTCCATATTTTGATATCTAGACATTGATACTGATATATTCGATGCAAGAGGCCTTTCATATTAACAATGGAGACGCAGCTTACCTGGTAACTGAGCAAATCATAGCTTCAATATTGTTAAGCTGTTATACCAAACCATTCAAGTGTTCACTACTTTGACAAATATTTTGTGCATCAAGGAATGCTTTAGAAACACTTCATTCAACTTACACACCTCTACAAGGTTCCGATCAACAGTGAGACGATTCAGGGTAAGGGTTCCGGTTTTGTCACTGCATAGGACATCCATTCCAGCCATTTCTTCAATTGCAGTCATCCTTTTTGTAATGGCACCCTGAAAATTGAGATTCATGCTATTATTCTTATTGAAAATGACAAAATATAGTTTCTTTCTTGTTCTAGATAATAAAGATTACAATCATCGAGAAACAAAAAAGTTTAGGGAGTAATTTTCATAATAACTACTACCGATGCACTTTTGCAACTTCGGCTAACTTATTCGACAGTGGCATAGAAAAGATGCAGATAAATTTCAATGTAGCTGCATCATAGTATTTAGATATTGAAAGTTGTACCTGTTGAGAGAGTCTGTGAGAGCCAATTGCCAGTGTAACAGATAACACTGTTGGCATAGCTATGGGAATTCCTCCGATTAAGAGAACAAGAAGGTTGTTGATTCCATCCCTATAGGACCGGTGCTGTATTGGGAACATGACAATGATTTCAAGGATCATTCCCACTGCTATAGAGCAAATGCAGAAGTTCCCAATCGAGGTGAGGACCTACAGTAAGTTTATCCGATAAATCACATTATGCCCTATCCAATTTTCAGGTTAACCGATACTTGAGAAATTTCAGAGCTGGTTTCAGTTTGCTTCAATTGTCTTTAGTTCAATTTTAGCATGGAATGTTTTATTAAAGCTTAAACAAAATGTTATATTCAATTAAATCTACAGGAGATAAAAGTCAAAAGATTGCACTTTGTTTCAGTGTTGTTTAGTTCAATTTTAGCATATAATGTGTTCTTGACATTTTGACGAAATGTTAGATTCAATGAAATCTACAGGAGATAAAAGATCTTCTGCGTCACCTGCTGAAAATGTCCAACAACTTCAGTGGAGTCAACTAGATAAGCTGCTTTTCCAAAGAAAGAGTGAACTCCGGTAGCTATTACCACAGCTTCAATTTCACCATGCTTACACGTTGAACCAGAGAAAACTTCATCACCCGTCTTCTTGGTGACAGGAAGTGATTCTCCGGTGAGTGCTGACTGTAACAAAAATTTTATACGTTTGCATTATAAATACAAACAATTTTATCGCATATTCACTAAATGGTACAAGGCCAAGAAAGAAACACCCGACAAAAAGATAGAGGATAGAACTGCAGAAAGTACAATACTAATATAAAATCATGTTCCTTCATCTGTAACACGTGCCTGGTCAATTTTCAGTGGGTCTCCTTCAAGAAGGCGAGCATCTGCAGGGATGATATCCCCAAGCTTTATGCTAATTATATCTCCTGGGACTAAAACAGCAGCATCTTGCTCCTGCCATTGCCCATCTCGCAGAACCTGCGTAAAGATATGGTCATTAGACTTTCAGATTATCAATTCTTCTACAAGAGTGTTTAGGAATCTCTCTGGAGCAGAGAAGACAGATGCATAAGAGGGACTCACTATTTACATATTTTTAAATGTTCTTTTGATTGAAGACATCAATGAATGAGAGGGATTCACCTTTGTTTTTGGAGCTAAACGGGCCATAAGTGCTGCTGCGGCATTTCCAGCATTATTTTCCTCGATGAAACTTATTGTTGAGTTGATTAACAGTAGACAAACAATCCCTACAAAGTCCTGCCAGTCAGGACCCTCCCCCTGAAATTTGGAGCGTAAAGAGTGAATCAGGATAACTTTCTAAATATAAAAGGTAGCCAGAAAAAAAGGCCCTGGACAAAATTAGAAATCCACGCAAAAAATGAATTTACTCACCCCACCATTAGCGAGGACAATTGCCATCACTGCAGCAGCTTCCATAACCCATGACAATGGATTCCACATAAAACTAAGAAATTTCAAGAACTTATTCTCCTGCATCAGAAAAATTTTCAAGAAGTGTTTTTAGAAGATAGATAGGACTTCAATTTCATGAAAATTGCGAATAATGGACTTTGATGGAAACAAACATTCTTTATCATGAATAAGCCATACGATCTGAACAACCCAGGAGGTGCCTTGTACGAGTTTTCCATTAACTTCCATTACCCCAGTGTTTAGTAAGCCAATCATTTGGAGCATGTACTATGTTAGTCGGTTTCATTTATAAAATTTTCAACTTGCAATTTTACTTCAAATTGCTCAATTCAGCAGGTGGAAATTGGAAATAAGCAAAAGTCAAGAGCCCAATTGGACCATTTGGGCCATGAAGGTAGTCTTTGAAGCTTTCGAGTTTCCTCTGTACATTCTCTTAATTCTGAAATACACTGTCATCCTTACCAGATAAATGTGTCTCCACATTCAGAACACAACTCATTACATCTTTTCTGATTAATGTTTTATGCAGTTCAATATCAAATAGACTATTCTACTCGCCTATAACACTAGTAGTGAGTTCTGAGAGATTTTAAATAGTGGGTGTTTTTACCGGCTTCTCCTCAAGCTGATTTGGACCGAAAATCTTCAATCGCACTTCAGCATCTTCTGATGAAAGTCCTTGTCGTGATGTTCTTAGTAGCTCAAATACTTCATCTAGTGGTAGGCGTTCCTATGAAAGCGTAACGTTTGGAAAATGGTTTGAGTACTGTCTATAACATAAAATTTGAAATTAAAAATGGAGGAACCGCAATGAATTTGTTGAGAAACTCACCAAATCAATTCCCTCACGGTTGAAATTCTCTGGATCAAGCAATGGTTTCTCCAATTCCTCAGCCATGATCTAACCTTCCAATCTGAAGCTGGCATAAAATTATATACTTCTTGTGAGCATGAGATTGGAAATCATCATAAACTGAATGCAAGAAAAATCAGCACGAATTGAGTTAATGCTATACCCAACATGAAATGCAGAAAGCTGTAGTTAAAGCCATGAACATGAAGAATTCCACATATACAAGTCAAATTCAAATCCAAGAACTCATTAGCACAGCAAAAGAACAGAAACTGCATACACTACTGTAATATAGACCTATTTTAGAAATTTAAGTGAAGTTAGATAATCATTAGTAACCAATAAAGTCACGGATTTATCTACGAAAGAAGAAATTAATTAGTAAATATTTAGGACTCACTTCTCCGAAATCTGGAAGAGAACGGGAACACTTGGAAGTATAGAGTGAGAATCCTGGTCTATAATCTATAATCTGTTTGGTATTAATTATTATAAGGAAGCCAAGGAAGTCAATTGAAGTTGGATGTTTAAAAAGGCGTGGAAGATTTGGTGGGTTGTGACCGTTGGTTAGAAATTGAAGACGAACAGCTGAAACTGATTCTACATGTACCCAAATAGATTGCGCCATTTTTCAACATTGAACTTGCTTGGATTGAAACTGATTAAAATGAATGAACAAGAGGAAAAGGGGCTGGTTGTGTCCAACTACCTTTCTTTCCTAACCTACTCTTCAAAACCTAACGGTCTTTCCCCCCCAAAAACGTGTTTACGTCAATAGATACGTAGGAGCATAAACGTGTTAGGTACCTTAACGTACAGATACATCAATGTATAGGATAAATCCATTTGTCTATTGAATAAGACTTGGAAAAACAACTAACAAATTATCTATCAACCTAATTAAGTAGGTGTATTCTTATTTTTAGCTATTTTTTCGCATGCTTTATTCTGATTCATTCACTCTAATATTTAGGCCGTAGCTAAGAAATTGCACGTTTCGAACATTCAAAATTATTTGTTTCACAATTTTAGGCAGACTTTTCCGAAACAATATTGACCAAAGAAAATCGGGAAAAGGATGACGAGAATGACTTTTTAATAAAGTACTCGACGGATAATTTACATAAATCAAACCATCTTAAAGTTGAGTTATCAACATTATTAGTATTACATGAGACTTACAAAATGGGCTAATTTTGGATCTCTTCAATCAAAATGAGTAATTTTCGAAGTCATGAATTAAACGAGCATATTATAAAATTCTGAAATAAAGTAGTTAATTTTGCTGGATCTGAAAAAAATGGGCTCATTCAGATAGACCCAATATAAATGACTTGTTTCTAACAGGCACCGAACAATGAGCCAGTCAATTTGCAAACTGGAGAAGAGAGGGGTTATGCAATAGAAAAACCTGGGCGGCCGAGTCAAATTATTCTAGAATTAAATTAAATACAAATTAGTTGCAATCAGTGAATAATTGCCTACCTATTATTTTTTTTTCCTTTTGGCAACTAATATAAAAATTAAGCTAATATGTAGAATGACGTAATATAAGTACTTTTAACTAATTAAAGTCCTTGAAAATGTAAG
>JAWDEX010000011.1:76802-88637 GCA_035221805.1 Trichilia hirta | reverse complement strand
CACCCTAAATTCATAATTGAACTTACTTATGTTGACGTCGTCTAAAAATTGAGTGTAAAAAATAGAATTATCATCTATTCAAATAATTATAGGATAGATCACTTAAAAATTAGATTCTAAATTCAGGAGATTGATTAAGTATAAAAAAAGCATTAGGCACCCCATAATTTTCGTAAAAAAATGATTATTACAAATATAATAATCTTAAATTTTAATTTTTCAAAATTATCCTTTTTAATATTTTTTAGTAAGAGAAGTGAGAATGTTAAAAATATTTTAGTTTTTTAGTTTTTTGAAAAATATTTACTAAGAGAATAGAGAATATTAAAAATATTTCACCATCTTAGTTCTTTTTATTAATTGAAAATTTTAACTAAGAGAAGAAAGAATATTAAAAATATTTCACTATCTTAGTTAATGTTTTATATTTATTTTGTTATTTTACTTTATTTTTATTTTTATTTATCATTTTATTAAGAGAAAGAAGAACATTAAAAATATTTTACCATCTTAATTTTTTAAAAAATATTTATTCAAAAAAATGAGAATATTAAAAATATTCTGTCGTCTTAATTTTTTATTAATTAAAAATTTTAACCAAAAAAATGAAGAATATTAAAAATATTCCGTTATCTTGATTAATTTTTTTAAGCCACATTAACTAATAAATAATAAAAAAAATACTACGAATTTTTATTTCATATAAAAAAGTATAAATGCAATAACTAATTAATACGATATTAAATAACATGTATTACTTGAATAAAAATAAAGCAAATACTAAATATTTATAAGATTTAAACTTAAATATTATAAATAAAAACAAGAAGATATTAATTAAAAAATAAATATGGTAAAATATCCCGTAACGTACGTAAAAGTAAATGACATAAATTTAAATAATATAAAAAATAAATTATCTCTACTTTAAATTAAATAACAAATAGGGACAAAACATCTTACTAACACCTGTAAAAATAAATAATAAAATTTAAATGACATAAGAAATAAAATATCTTTATTTAAATTAAATAATAAATAGGGGTAAAATATCTCACTAATGAGCATAAAAGTAAATGACATAAATTTAAATGATATAAGGAACAAAATATCCCTATTTTAAATTAAATAATAAATAAGGATAAAATATCCTATTAATGTGTACAAAAGTAAATTGTGAAATTTAAATAATATAGAAAATAAAATATCTCTATTTAAATTAAATAACAAATAGGGATAAAATACCCTACTAATGCGTATAAAAGTAAATAATATAAATTTAAATGACATAAAAAACAAAATATTCTCACTTTAAATTAAATAACAAATAGGCACAAAATACCCTACTAATATATGTAAAAGTAAATTGTGAAATTTAGATGATATAGAGAATAAAATATCCTCACTTAAATTAAATAATAAATAGGGATAAAATACTCTACTAACGAATATAAAAATAAATGACATAAAGAACAAAATATTTTAATTTTAAATTAAATAACAAATAAGGATAAAATATTTCAGTAATGTGCATAAAAATAAATTGTAAAATTCAAATAACATAGAAAATGGAATATTTTCAATTAAATTAAATAACAAATAAAGGCAAAATATCCTACTAATACATGTAAAATTAAATTACAAAATTTAGATCACATAAAAAACGAAATATTCTCACTTAAATTAAAAAATAAATTTGGATAAAAAATTCCACTAATATGTATAAAAATAAATTTAAAAAATTGAAATAGTATAAAAAACATAATATCTCCACTAAATTAAATAACAAATAAATATACATATGTATGACAAATTATAAAGTAAAATAAAAGAAATAGAAGGTTCAAATTAAACATTCTATAATACTATTTATAAAATAAGATTAAATAAAATTTAAAATATTTTATTAATAAAAGAAATATCACATAGTTAAAGCAAAAAGAAATTTTAACCTTTTCCTTTATTCTTTCTTTTCTTTTCTTCTTCTTTTCTCTCCAAACTTTTTTATTCTCTTATAATTTCTCACTTTTCTCACAGTTTCTCTTACTTTTCTTACACTTTCTCTCATTTTTAACTCAATCCTTAAATAGCAAAATGGCTTAGTATTTATAAAAAAAAATTAAAAGACTAATTTTTAATAATAGCTACCAAGTAATTGATATATTAAATAAATTTGTTGACAATTTTGATTAATTATACACCTAACCTCAAAATTTTTGCTCAAATCATACATTTAACATTGGACTTAAAATTTTGCCTCTTAATTTGTTAAAATTTGGTTACCACTTAAATATAAAACTTCTAGAATATTATCTCATCTTTTCATACATATAAAGTACATATTTTAAGTCAAGTATTTTAAAAAATATAACCTAAATACTAAAGATGGATCTTGCTGAACTATTACCATAAATGAGCTTACTTAATAGCCTTGAAAATATAATTTAGAATACAAATTAATAATTAGTTTAAATATAAATGTTTTGTCCTATTGAGTCAATTTTTCTTAGCCACTTATATCAAATAAATTTAATTTTTTTATCAAAACTTATGGGCAAAATACTAAAGTAAGGTTGAGATGAACTAGAACAACAAATAGCTTATGAAATGACTTTAAAAATATAACTTAAAATTCAAAACTATTGTTAGTTCAAATATAAAAGTTTTAGTTTATTGAATTAGCTTTCCACGATCACTTGTATCATGTGAATCCAAAACTTTCATCAAAAGTGATGGAGAAAAAAAAAACTACAACAAAATTAGGCTAGACTAGAACAACAAATAAGCTTACAAAATAGCTTTAAAAATATAATTTAGAGTCCAAACTAATGATTGATCCAAATATAAAAGTTTTAGCAAATTAATTTAGCTTTTTATAGGATTAAAAATTATCCTAATAACTCTCTTGATTGAAAAGTTATTCTATTTTTACGAATCTTGCATTGAGAAAAAAATTAATAACAATTACTAATAAAGTTAATTTTAAATTTAAAATTACAAATATATTTAAATTATAATATTTTACGATAGTAAGAGTGTAATAAATTTAACTTTTCTAAACATATACTTTTAAATACTAATGATGACTCACAATTAACTTATTACTAGAAATAATAATCTTTATTAATGATTTAAAATAAAATTTTATTAATAAAGTATTTATTATTCTACTTCTCTTTAATATTTTTAAATAAGTAAATTCTATAGTAAAAAAATTTAAAAGCACGAACTATAAAATTTTTAAATAAAAAATTTATAAACATTTTTTTATGTATAAAGTGACACATTAATTATAAGACTTAATTGACTAAAACCATTTTTGTTATTTCATTAGAATTAATATCCTTTAGGTTTCAGAAATTATATATTTAACCTAATTCATCAACCAATGACTCTCAGATCGGTTGGCCTTATGATATTAGGTATTAAAATACCCCTATGAATCTTCTTATATTATAAATACTTATTATCATTATTTTTTAAAATACAAAATCTATATAGTTAAGAATGCTACTGAAATACACCTCATCTCTAATTTTTATCAATAATACTTCTAATTTTTTTTAAATATAAATTTTATTCTATATAACTAAGTATGTCATTGGGGTACAGCTCATTCATAACCTTTATCAATAATACTTGCAACTAATTTTTAAATTTTTTTCTTTTGAATACAAAACTTGTTCTATATATCTAAGTATATCACTAGAATACAACTCATCCCTAACCCTTACCAATAAAGTTTATATTTGATTTTTTTTATCAATGTCCTTAAGTATTATTTCTAAGAAAATTATCAAAACAAATTATGCAAAATTCTCAATTTATAATCTACAATTGTGTATTAAAGTGTGTGTGATTGGAATGATTTATAAAACTCTTATGTAACAAGTTTATGAAAAAATAAATAATAATGTGAGAATTCACAAATTAAATAATTCAAATAGAAATAAATACCAAAACCTTACTATAAATTTTAAAACTAGAATTAAATGATAATAGTATTATTATGATGAATCTTAAAGATCAAAAAGAGGAGAAAAAATGATCCTTTACTCGGTCATCGATATAGAAATCAGACACTTGTATTTTTTTTTACAATACAATAAAATACAATTTAGCACATATAAATACATAACAATACTTTCAATTCTAATATTATTTAATATCAATTATCTCTACTTCATCTAATATAAGGCATTACTCTTAACTTTTTAATATAAAAGGTAAAGTATAAGAGACATCACCTGAAATAAAATCTACATAAAAAAAAAACTAAAAAAAACTAAAAAAAAATATCAAATTATAAGAAAAAAAAGTTATAGATAGAGCATTAGATCTAATTTGTACTTTTTATTATTTTTCACTGATCAATTTATTTGGGCTACTTTTGGATCAGGTTTATAGAAAAGAGTTTATAATTTATCAATCAACTGCTTAGAGGTTAAAGAACAAACTAAGATATATTGTGTTGAGTACGAGATAAATTATTGTTCTACAGTTTGATCTAAAAAAGATAACAAATTATCAAAAAAGTTATTAACATTTTAAAACTAATAAGTTTTTGGTGAATATTCAGTTAAACCCAAGAAATAATTTAAAAAAGTTCTTCTAAAGTATCAAAATTATGTGGTAGACAAATAAAGATGTTAGAGTTATAAATTATCTTACAATGCATTCATGCATAAAAGACACTTTTACCTTCTCACCAATTATTTTTCTAATAAAGTTTTCTATAATTAAAGGTGTAAAAACAATACCAATCACTTGACTATCTTTTAAATATACTACTATTAATATACATCCTATTAACCCAAAGTTACTTCTCCCATAGATCAAATAGATCTTTTTTTCAGTTAAAATCTAGTCCAGATTACTAGTATTATTTATAAACTCTTTATATTTTTTAGATTAATCCCACAAAAGACGTAAATATTTTAAATTTGATGAATTAATATTTTTTCTATTCTATTTAAATTTGACTCTACAAATAAAAAATAATGATGCACATTTATAATGTAGAGAACAGCTAAAACAATAGTTATTTTGTAAGTAAAAAAAATAATAACATATCTTTATATAGTATAAGGTAAAATAATAATGACATCTATATTGGTAGTCTAAATATTAATAAATAATTTAAATAAAGCAATAAAAAGAAATAACAACAGTAAATACACATATATATAATAATTCATATATTGTCCAACTTTATATCTCAAAATGTCTTGAACATCTTTTATGGGTTAGAGATAGACTTTTCTTTTAATTTCTTTAAAAATTGATAAATATGGTCATTTACAATAAGAATTCTAATATTATAGTGCTCATACTCATTTCAAAATAGTTTTTATAATTTCATAAGCTTACATTTGTACTAATTCACAAGAATGTGTCTCAAAAATCAATAAAATATTATCTAAAGACTCTTTATTTAGTTCATTCTTAATAAATTAAAGTTTATTCTTACGATTATTAGAAATCATTTTCAAAGAGCGATATTATTTATTATAATTCTATCTCGCATATCTATGACAAACTTATAATCTTTTTGCTCTTCATTTTTTAGAATAAGAACTCTTACCTAAATCAAGCATATGAAAAGCAAAGGCTTTAAGTGATTGTCCACTTAATCGTACTTTTATTTTAATCATCTTATATCTTAAGAAATGTCATTATACATGAGTATCCTTAACATTGTCACTCTAATTTTATAAATTTTTACTAAACTATTTACAAAAAAAGAAAGAAACTGCTATTGTAATTTTGATAGAATTTTATTTATTTTTGAAAATATAAAAAAAGAATACAAAAATCTAATTATTTTAAAAAATTAAAATATTGAATTAAAATCTCATATATTATCGTTATCTGCCACTTAACTAGGAATAACGACTATCTTGTAAAAACAAATAAATAATAATTATCAATATGATAAATTAAGACTTTTTCTATTTTAACTTAATACTGCAAATAATGACATACTTTTATAATATACAAAAAGTAAAATAATAATAACATCTATATAGACTAACTCGACTATTAAATATAAAAGTTAAAAAAAATAATAAATACTTATATTATTGTTAAATTTGTTAGAATTAAATAAATAATTTATCAAATTAATTTTAAAAAATAGTCATATTATTATCAAGATTCGGTATTTTAAATTAAGATACAAATTCATCAAATAAATTATCAAATAATTTAAAATATAAATAATATATTATTATCATAAATTTTACACATTAAATTTTATTAATAAAGTATGAATAAAATTTATAATTTATTAATAGAATAAAATCGAATTATAATAATATGAAATTAGTGCATCAGAATATGCGACAAACAAAAATATACATACACTAAAAAAAAATAAGAAGAAGAAGGAGGGAGACACTAAGTGTCAACATCGTTAGCTAGTAATTAATTTGTCTCTATAAACCTAACCGAAATTTAAAACAAATCTAATAGATGTGCCCATGGAATAAATCAATATCCTTTTAATTGTACTTTAGGATGACACCGTTTTGAAAATGATCAAAATGATGTCATTTCATATTTAAATTTATATTTGTGTATAAATATGAATATCCACAAATATTCATATTTATATTAGTGTTTATTTTTTAAATAGATATAGATATAAATTTTAATATTATAAAAAATACTGATATAAATATAAAATTAATATGAAAAATATAATATAAAAAAAAATATAGATATGAATTTAGAAAATGAATATGAATAGTGGAAGCTTGCCCTTCCATCAAATTTAGTTATAGAATGTCGCCTCCCTCTGACTCTTTGGTTTAGCTGAATCCATAGTGGCATTTTTTTTCACCCCCTTAGGCCCGTCTTGCCATTCTTGGGAGGTAAATTGGGAAAAACATTCGTTGCTAGCACGAAGGGAGGAATCCACCTATGGCCAGTCTTTTTACATCTTCAAAGCCCAAACAAACCCAAACATTGTACCAAATTGGGTGGGCCCATTATTGTCAACTGGAAACAAACCAAATCCATAGAGTCCTACACCAAAATCTGAAAAAAAAAAATCTGGAAACCGCTTCGAGACCACTCTGAGTCTCGAAACCGCTTCGAGATTGGTGAAATCAGTCAGGAAACCGCTTCGAGATGTATCAAATAAAGACAATAATGACAATGGACTCGAAATTGGTGAACAAGGAAAAATTGAACGAAAGGCAAATCCAAGAAGAGGCCCTGGATCTACTCTTGCTTGTTCAGTCCGATCTATCGAATCTCGTTCAACAGGTATAACAGTCTTCTATAATAAACGCGAACTTCAAAGCCACTGATTCTGTTTATATATGTATTTTCTGTTCATTCTTTTTAATTTGGTTTATAGGGGGTTATTGCAATTGCATTTTATGACCACTCTGAGTTTGATTGTTAGATTAGGAACAAATTTCTGGAATACTTCGAAATTAGTGATTGACTCTAGTGTATAAGTATCAAAGGATAGAATTTTTGCTAGTTGTTCACGAAGTTCTAATTGTATTACTGAAATGCAAATCATTTGTAGGTTGGTTATTAGTCTTAATAATGCATATCATTGGCCGAGTTTATATGTGCATAAAATGAAGAGATGCATGGTTAAAAATAATACACTCTTCAAAATATTCTATGCATATCGTTAATGCCGATGACATTCTCCTGTAGCTGTAGCTAATTATGCTGCAATTGATGCATTAACTTGCAGATTGATGTGCTTGTTGTTCAAGCATTTAAAGTCAAAACAGCGAGCAAACAGGGGAGAAAGGAAGTTGTATCTTTCACAAATGTCTTCTCCGATGTGCTCTCCGCTTTAAAGGTTAATTTTCTATTTTTCGGATTTCTTTGACCTATGCATTGTGACTGATCAGCATAGTTTTGGTTCCCTGGGTTCTATTACTGAACTAATTTGAAATATCGTTGTTCTACAATCACAGCCACGGGTTACCAGATTTCAAAAGACACTTTCCGGTCCTGCTGAATCCGAGAAGCAGATGGAAGAATCTGTGATGAGTAAATCTGTTTTTACCACCACGGGTAATGATATTTGTGAATTTGGGATTCCAGAAGAAAACAGAGAGGACACATTAATCTCTCCTTCACCCCTTGTGTCCCGGTGTGCCAACTGCGCTATTGAGAGAGGTAGACCACTGTTTCTGCTCACACCTCTTCCTATGTCTAAAGCAATGTCATCCAAATGCCAGAACCATTCCAAATCAGTGTTTGAAAGGATTACTTCAAACAGTGCTGTTGAGGTACCTCCAGTGTTAACTATTTCGGGAGATGCAAATGATGATTTACGTGAAGCTGTGGCAATAAAGCCAACTCCAAGCAAACCTTCTGATTCTACAGTTAGTGGAATGAGAAACACCGTAGAGTATGGTTTTGTTTCTTCACCAATGTTTTCAAAAAGAGACCACTCCATGCTTAAGATGACTCCGTGTTTGAAAATGTCCCCTCCTAAATCTTGTGCATTGCTTGAGCCCGTTTCAGAGTCCATACATAAATACAATGCCAAAGTTATTAGGTCCACCCGCTTTCCTGTTGGGCTTCGAACAAGTTCAGAGCCTTCTGAATCATCTGGTGGTGAAGATTCTGAAGGTCTGGCTTTTAGGTATCCAGAGATCTTAGGGATACGACAAGCTTGTAAATCGGGAGTCGTAAAGAAAGAGTGGGAGGCATCCCCGATTTGGTTGTTTTCACCTCCAAAGAGTTGTGCTTTGTTGGAGCCTCAAGACGAGAAACCAGTGGAAAATGCACCAGCTGATACTGCCTTGCCTGTTGCTTCTGTTACAAATCCGCCAAAGAAGCCATCACTATTAAAAGAGAAAGAAAATGATGTTCAAAATGGCTGTCAGTAAACCAATAAATCTTGCCACCCAGGTATCATTGTTGTTTTAGCTCTTTTAGTCATGATTTCTGTTAACTCAGGCCGCATACAGAACATGATTTTATCCAAATGTCTCTCCTTTTCCGCAGAACCTTTTGGAGGAAATTCAGCGATAGTGGAAAGCACTCCCCTGTCTAAAGAACCTGAAAGCACATTTAGGGCTGGCAAACGTCCAGGAGATAATACCCTAAAGAAGGAATTGTGGACAAAGTTTGAGGCAGCATCTACTTTTGGCATTCGATACAATGCCTCTGCCATACGAAAAACTGCTCAGAAAGGATTTCTCGATATGTTAGAAGATGCTTCTGCCGATGAGGACAATTCACTGCTGGATGGTTTGAGATAAAATATATTTCTACCTTCCAATGTTCTGTAAATGTTGATGTTCGCTGTATGTCTTAGTAAGTCTTGGAAAATGTCTCTTGTAGAATCACCACAATATTACCTAAAACACACAAATTTTAGAATCACCACAATAGTACCTAAAACACACAAATTTTAGAATCACCACAAATCTAACTTCTGCTTGCGCCTTCCTCTGTTTTTATCATGAATCATATTACGAATTTATTGGAAGAGAGGTTTATGTTCAAAAAAGTTGAATATCTTTAACATTAAATTGTGAACACAGGTCTTATTTTTTTTTTTTTTTATTTTAAGAAAAATCATACATTTATTTCATTTTAGATTTTATTTTAATATTAACTTATAGTATAAATTCTTTTATTTCTCAAGGTGTTAATTTCATCATATATTACAAATTCTTATTTTGTGAACGTAAAATTAGTGAGATACTTTATCATTCACCCAATTTTCACTTTTATGTGAACGTAAAATCACAGCACGAATGAAAAAGATCTAAGAAAAGATCTGTATTCATAATTTTTTTATTTTCCTTTTTAATCGTATAAATTTGTCAGAACATATGAAAATAATTTTGAGATGTGAGCAAACCAAATATGTAAATTCATCTTCATCAGTTCAAACAACAGTACAATGCATTCTAAAAATTTACTAAGAAAAGTTTCTCGACGTGTTGGAAGAGAATTATGGTGCAGAGAAAAATTTTGTCCTTGATTATTTAAGGAAAAAAATATTATATTTTTAATATTTAAATTTTTTTTATTTTTAAATCATGTGATATTTATTAAATTATTTTAAAATATAATAAAAATATTACAATTTCAAAAAAAGTATAATTTTAATTATCATATTATGGACTACTTATTTTATTATAATAATTGTTTTTTGTGTCCTTTTCACTTGGTTATCAAAAAGATGTTTTTAGTTATGTGAAAGACATTTATCAGTTCTCACCCAAAATCAAAGTGCAAAAATGGTCAAATACAAAACGTGGGAGTTATTTTCAAAATAACTAAAATATTTGGGGTTAATTCATAAATTAAAAACTTTCTCCTCGTAATTTCATTCACCCTCCAATTCTTCTCCCTTAAAACTCGCCAAAACCTCCACTCTTCTCACTCCCTCCGCAGTAATTCGTAGACTCCTGAAATCTCTCAGTTCACAAAGCAATGGCAGAACCAAATCGGCTGACTCAGCACATTGAGTCGTTTGTTAATTTGTCTGTCTCCCCAACTAACCAGGTTTTGGCCCTCAATACTTCATAACAGTTAACGCTGTTTCTTCTTTTTTTTTTTTATGGTCTTAGCTTTTCTTTTTCTTTTTTTCCTTGCAATCTTTGTTAATTTTGCCTCATTTTCGTAGAAACACATAAAGGGCATACAGAAAATCAAAACTTGAACCAAAATTATGTAACTTCTGTGTTGTTTCAACAAACCCAAGTTTTTTTTGTTCGTCGGGGAGAGGGTTGGGCTAAATTTCTACTTCTGTGCTTAGTAATGTGATGAAAGTAATATTTTTTGAGTGATTGAAGTCGTGCTCTTTTATCATTTTCGTCTTTCTTCATAAATTTTAACATCTGAGTTAAGGTGCATATGGGAGTGATTTTGGATCGTCAGAAATGCTTTCAAATATACAAAAGCTCTTTTGAAACTATTTCTGTAGTGTTGGTCGAGATAGAAACAGAGCACTTGTAGTGCTTTGTAGGTGAAGAAGCATTCAATAGTTCTTTGGATCAAAAAAGCACTTGAAAGATGCTTGTTTAGAAAAATGTTTTGAAGTGCTTTTGCAAAATGTTTTACTCAAAGCACTTTTTTAACTAGCAATGGCAAAGGCTCTAAAATTGTTTAATTAGAGCAATAGTTGTGTGTGTGCATGTAAATGAGCAGATTTTTAACCTAAAATTATGTATTTGTAGTTATTTAATATGATTTCAAACTACATATGCTTATCAATCTGTGTGAATTGCAGACTGCAAGCTTGGATGCGATTGCTTCTTTATTGGAGAATAATGCATTAACTGTAGAAGCCCTGGTATGGTTCACACTATCACGTGCAATCATATCTGTTTAGCTTGTTTGTTTCTATTTATTTTTTTATTCTTGTACTTATTTGGATTTTTTTTTTCTTTTTTGGTTCCCTTAATTTCTTGGTCTATTGTCTGTACTTCTCTGGTTTGTAATATGTATGCAGGTTAGAGAGATGGGTATGTATTTGACTACTACAGATGATGTCATTCGTGCAAGAGGTAATCTTTTAGTGATTTTGTTGAATTAAATGATGTTTATACTTAATAATTGTTATTTGATTGCATACTTGGCATATGGTTATTCGGTTCCCTTTATTATTATTTGTGTAGAAATAAACAGAAAAGTTATTTTTAATCATTGATCAGCACTGCAAATTTGAATTTTTTGTGTTGTCTTTTATATGTTGTTCACATGGTTTTCCCAAAAGAATTTGCACTCAATGCCTGAATAAATATTTGAACATGTAATTATTCTCTAGGTATCCTTCTCCTTGGAGAGCTGCTTACACATCTTGAATCAAAGCCACTAGATGGTGCTACCATA
>JAWDEX010000011.1:52831-74899 GCA_035221805.1 Trichilia hirta | reverse complement strand
TAAAACACTCAAATACTTATATTTTGTCTCTATTTTAACTTGACCTTAGATAATCTATTGATTTAAGCGTCAAAATTTATTCGCCGATAATTCGACTTTACTCTTAACCTATTTTCCTGTGATTTTAGATAATTTCCAAAAGTCCCTGTTACCAGATTTTATATCGACCACAATAATAAAATCTGTATGATATACTGAGTATTTCATCTCTCAAAGATTTTAGACATTAATAATAAGCAAGATTAAAAAATTCATAATATCAATTTTTTCATTAATTTTTAATATTTAGAATTTTTATTTTACAGTAATAGTAGTAGTTTAAAAGCAATCCACTATAATATCAAATAAAACTTGAGACGCTATCTAATCATAGCTCGAGTGGTATTTGGTGAGTTATAAACGATTTTTCACCTTAAAATTTAGAAAAAAAAAAAAAAAAAAAAAATTAGGGCAATTTCTACTTGACAAATAACAGGAGAAAAATTTATTTCCGCAAATAATAGGAGTGAGTTTTGCTTAAGGACTTCTTTGTCTTGGTCAATTCCAGCGATATGTACTGGACTCAATATGACAATATGTAAGTGTCATATTTTCTTCGAAGCCCAATCTTGGCAAATTTTGAGAAACCCTTATTAATTTACTCCCTCTTTAAACTCATGAACTGGTGATTTCGGAGAGGCCAATGTTCAATTTACTCGAAGTTTTTGGACTCTAACGTTATTTTGTTCTAACTTAATTTTAGACAAACCCTCTACATTGTTGTCAAATTATGAAAAAGCCCCCGTACTTCTATAACTGGACAAAAAGATCGCCCAAAAAACAGAAAATTCGCACATTCATTGGGAGTGAACTCCCACATTTAGTAGGATTACAACATATAGTCGACTATATTATCGCATGAAATCATCAATTGATGAATACTTCCTACATACATATTAACAGAGGAACAAATTTAAAACAGAGTTAACCCAGCTCATTTGAGTTAATTCATGCTGGTTTGTGTGTTGAAGCAAACCTTAATTAGATGTTAAAAATAGTTTTTTAAGTTTTAAAAAACTCCAGCTAATTGTTTGGAACCTAACATGTTCTCTTGATCAAATCTTTAGCTAGATTTATTTCCATAAATCCTAAAAGTAGATAGCAGTCTGTTCTAAAATGCAGATCCAGGTAATTGCTAGACAATAACAAGAGGGCAATATGATGCTCTCTCCTTTCTTTCCAACTCAAATCAAAAGAGACCCAATATTTTAACAGTTAAATTCTTGTTTGGTAGCTATTACAGGGATATTGTTAACTAAAACACTTGACTTAGCCATAAAAGGAAAAATGTGGAATTCCATTACAGGGAAGGAAATTAAAACAAAGAGGCACAACAAAAATGCATATCTGATGTTTCTGTTACTGTTATTTATCGAACAGTCAGATAATACGAGGGCAGTCTGAAGACTGCCAACAATAGCATTTAACCAAACTGACAGAAGGGAGCTCGAAGAACAGCAAAAAATAAATCGAAATTCATGAATAGTTTACACTCTCCATTGCATGGCTAGTTTAAGCATCATAAAAAGGTCACTGAATTTCTAATATCAGCTCACATTATGTAGTAAAACTGGAATGAAAATACTGCAGCGCAAACACATTCCATTGCAATGACACAGTAACTTACCAAAGGGCTTCTAATTTGACCTTGTTCATTCTGAAAACTCAATATTCATAACTGGCTAATTTATAATCTAACCTTACAACCAAGAAAACCATTCATGACCAATGAAGATATTTTTTCTAGCATGAAACACCCAAAGGAAATTCAGAATGGAACCACCAAAAAGAGCCAATCCATGCTCTTTTAGTTTCATGGATCAAACAAGGATAACAAGCGAATGCAGGAGCAGGACATCAAATTTCAAAAAGAGTAGAATCAACATCACAAGGAACAGTTGCTTTTATCAATAAAACAGATCACAGGTAATTTGAAACAGTAAATTTTTAACCAGATGAACCAATCACCCAACAGGCAACATCGTTCTGCCTAAAGGTTTTAAGCTATAAGCAAACTTCTCTCACAGAATTAAATCCATTGAAAATCATCAAAGAATGGGAGCAGAATCTTAAAGTCATTTAAATGCTAGAGAAGCAAAAAGAAAGTAGAGATCCAAAATAGCAGAACAGGAAAGATGATAAAAACAAAAACTGAAAAAGCAAGATTTTAAATGTAATTAGTTCAAAAACTCCTCTCGAGAAAAAGCACATACAGAGGCCAGAATCAATATATCAGAGCATAACATGCACAAGAAGGTCAAGGAACAGTAGAAATTTTTATTCACATTAAAAAATGCAGAAACCAAAACAGGTTAAAAAGAACTATAGCAGAAATCCCATTCTCCTGCACCTCAAACATTTTAATTGTAGACCATCACCTCCAAATCACAATGATGAAAGTTGATCAAGCATTGTTTCTTGGATTGTTTCACTTAATCAAGCATTGTTTCTTCCATGTTAAGAAAGTAAAACTACAAGAAACCGCAACAACATATGAATCAAAAAAATAGTTTCTTGCTAAGTATTTAAGAGGAAGTGACTATACATTGCCGTTGTCATCCTTCAATAATTCCTAACTTTGCATTTAGTAGACAAAATTCAAGAACCAACGAATCTGAAAGGAAGAGCGTTTCTCTGGCTTTGAATTATAAGCGTGTAAATAAAACTACATAACCAGAATGAAAAATATACCTACAAGATCAAGAAGAATTTCAATCAATAATTACCTATTTACAGAGAAACTGCAAGGACCCAAATGAAGACCTGTACTCCACAAACAATCTGCAATATGTACCCATCAATAAATAAAGCCTCTCCCCTAAAACAACTCATTGAAGAATCTAAAACCAATAAAACCCTCAGCCTTTCAATTCTCTCACCCCTAACACTGTAAGTCACCCACTCGAGTACCAAAGAATTCATATAATAAAGTTCAAGAAACCTATAAACAAATTAGCTCAAGAGGAGTAAGTTTCATATCTTTCGTTCATCTGTAAAAGTTGCCTTCTTTTGAAAACCAAGAACCCCCCTGGACCAATCTGCAAAATTGCTGCAATGCCAGCAAACAACAATCCAATATTTTTCCCTGTATTGAGCTTGAGCTCCTGTTTTGGTAGTGGGCGGCCTGATGCTGGCTGCCTTCTACGAGAGGTTCCATCTGATGGCTTATTTTGGAAACTATTAGACGATGGTGGCGGCTACCTTGGCACCTGTGGAGGTGGAGGTGATACTGGCAGCTGTGGCGGTGGTGATGCAGGAGGTGGTGTAATTGGTGAAGGGGGAGGAGAGGGAGCAGATGGAGGAGGAGAAGGAGGAGGAGGAGGTGGTGGTGGTGGTGGTGGTGATCTTAAATTTACTGCATTTTGTGCATCTGATCCAACAACAATACCAAAAATGGTGTAAACAAATGCTAGAATTATCAGGATCGGTGATAAGGAGGGTTCCATTAAACAAACAATCATCAAATGGCTTTAAAAAATTTTAAGAGGAATCAAGATTCGCATTGTTTCCAAATTCTTGGTTTCTTCCAAACAATTCAACAGCTCGGGCTTCTTCAAAGATTTGTTGAAGAAAACAAGAATTTCGCCATGCAGCTTGGTTCCTGCATCTGGGTATTTCCGGATTCTCGTTTCCTTGAAGAATAAATAGGAAATCAAATGGATTTGGCCCCAAATTCTGAATTTCCTCTTCTTTCAGGCCTATTCAAAGTTTCGATGCAGAAAAGGAATTAGGGTTAGGGCAAAAGATTGAAATTTTGGATCTCCTTCTTCTTGTTTTCTTCAAGAATTAAGGACATGGATAAGAGGGGTTTTGTACGATTCCTTGATTTCTCAAAAATATGAACAGCCAAAGATTTGAGAACAGAAGATATAATCTCTTTGGTTTTGGGAATATTTAGAGGCGGTCCAATGAGTAGTTGAGAAAATGAAAATGAATTACAGTCTCTAAGACAGACCAAGCTTTTCCTTAATTTCTTGTATCATTTTCACCGTTTGAAAGTACACGTCCCCATTTGACGGATCGTATGGGCCCAAAAAATTAGAACATTTTGGATTAAGACTATGATTTGGGCCCCTTTTTGTTCTGAATAAACCCGACCACATATCTATTTCATTCTATTGATTCTTTGAGGAGTTGGTGGAGAAGAAAGTCTAATGATCCACTCATTTGAACAATTTTTACTATAGGTATTCATATTTAATATTAGGGTTTTTATAATCAAATATTAGCATAGATATATGTACAGCCAGTCAAGAGTCTTGATACTGTTGTGCAACACTATCACACTGTCGGATTTATCCTCACCATATAAAAAAAAAAAGAAGGAAGAAAGAAAGAAATGGGAAATTTACCCATGAAAGAATTATGCAAGAATTAAAATTAAAATTTTGTTTTCCCTTAATATATTTTTTTTTTTCAATTTTTGAAGTCTAGCGTTATTGGAAGTAAACGGATAGCATGGTCAATTGGTCTAAGTTGTTTTGTATGCAACCTTGGTTGATAGAAATTAGGTAGATAGACATTGGAGCCCATTCTATACTTAAAACATGAGTTCAACTCCAAAGTTTAGCTCTTCTTTAACTGTGGATAATTAAAATTCAGACTAAAATTTCTTAAAATATAACAAATATCTGAAGTATAAACTTAGTTTCTAAATATATTTTATCACAGGGCTCTTCATAGCTCATCTGAATAATTTACAATAATTTAAGCGAATTACTTTTATTATTATTCGTTTATTTCAAAGTAAGTATTTAGTTCTAACTATTCTCTTTATCTTAATTTAAAAAAATATGTAAAATTATATATATATATATATATATATATATATATATATATCTGATGTGAACTTCATCTTTGTCTACTTCTGGGGTTAAAGATTATAATAGCATAGAGTTAAGAACTATATCATAAAAAATTGAAATAAATGAATAGCTTCATGCAGCTTAGCCTTGCCCTACAAAGATTATTATTAGCTCAACTTTTTGACTCCTCCTTCTGCAAGAAATGACGATTAGTAACCCCAGAAGTAGACAAAGATGAAGTTCACATCAGAGAGGGCAAGCATGCTCATTGTATGATTGGATTCCATATGCTTATCACAAGCTATTTATAGTGCCTAAAATTTGTCGGTACATTCAAAGGGGACCCAAATGGAAAATGAACACTTTGCTTCTTTGTTAATTTTCTGCTCTTTCCTGTCCCATCAATTGACATCACTTAAATGAACGGTAATAAGGACTATGGAAGAGCTGGGATGCATTCAACTCTTTACAAAATAGTTGTAATTATAAACTAATTTATTGTAATTTTTTTGTTCTAATTCTTAATTTACTGTTAATTTATAATATAATGAAAGAGTTGCAACTCTTTGCCTTTTCTTTTATTTTTTTCGTAAGTTGGGAGAAAAGATAAGAATTGTAACTGTTGGTGTTTTTAAATAATTTTTAATTTTACTCTTAGTGCACAATACAAATATTATAATTTTAAACGAAGTGTTAGTATATTATAACCAAGTTTGTATACAGTTGTACAGATGTAATTCTTAGCTTATAGGTTATATTATAAAAGAAAAAAAAAAGAATTAAAAATTATAATAAGTAATTAATCACTCTTATAAAAAGATCGAGATTACAACCAAAAAATTAAGAAGATATACGTGCACAACTATATGACCCTTTCATTTTTGTTTCCTTCTCTTTCCAATTACTTAAGAATCGATCTTCTTAAAATAAAATAAAAAGCAGAAGAAGAAGTATTCACTGTTGGAATCATAGAGACAAAAATGCAAAAGTAAATTAGGAAATGGGCCATGGTGGAGTTTTTCAAATTATGAAGGATTCCAAATATATATGTTGCTTTATTCATAATGCAATATTATTGTCTTGGAACTTGATGTCGCTGTGTTTCTACTTTCTTGAGGGTAAAGTTGTTTAGAACACACTTGTAGATGCTCTGGGGAGGGAAGGCTCGCCCTAAAAATCGTTGTGCATGTTGCTTTCTCGTGGCTTTTTTATTTTTATTTTTTGTTTTTCTTTTTAAATCATGATTTTCACTTTATGGTTCTTTTGTCTGTGGGAAATAGTTGGTCTATGGAATTAATTTAATCTAAATTATATCAAACAAATGTGTAATATCGGTTAAATATTTCTGTCACTAATTATACTATAATGTCATTAGAGTGATAAATGTGTTAATATTTATTTCAAATTGGGAAAATTTTGAGGTCTCAAATAATTATTACGATAAATTTCCTTTTTATGAATAATATGTTAAAAAAATATCAATTCCTTTTATTGAAAATATATATTAAAAAATATATTCGTTCTTTTTATGTATTTGTTCTCAATTTCAACTTAAAATTCAAATGCCAAATTGAATCGATTGAGTATGATCGATTACTTTTACCTACTCTCTATCAATTCAACAATTTCACTTAATTACCATCTTTTTACAATTTATTACACATATAAATGCGGTTCCTCACAGTCATATCAAGTCATGAATGATGAATCTTGTAAATTTCCACCTATAAACTTGTAATCTTATCTTTTTCCATTTAATCATGTTATAAATCACACAACAATACTCCGTACTCAAGAAATATAAATAACTTCAATCCATTATTGCAGGCAACTTTTCGTCCACGGGTCTATAAAATATATAAGCAGCCGGATAGCTTCGCGAAAACTGTGTGTGAACTGTTCCCACTTCCCAATATTGAATAGAACAGATGAGACAAACCAACACATTAATCCAAGAAAATAATACCCATAGCTGCTAAAAACGCTAATGCTAAGAGCAGAAGAGAACAGAACCCAAATCCATGCAATACCCTAGACAGTCATAGAAATAGACCTGAAACCCCAACAACGCTATTGGATGATAAGCTATAGAAATCGACATTGCATTACATTAACATTTAAATTAACTGCAGTGTAGAAAATGCAGTAGTTTTTGATGAAGAATTCTTTTTTCATTTTTAAAGAGAAATTCATTTTATTCAATAAATATTTAATACAATATCCAGTAGATTCATGATACAAGTTACAGCATAATAAATAAACAGATCATTATACGCAAATTCAAGAATAGAGAGTATATAAAAAATCTGAATTTGGAGAATGTTTTTTTTGACCTTTTGATAGAGAGATTTTGACTAAATAAACTCTATGTTTTGTAGGTTTTTGTCCCTTCTGATGTAGTAATATTGGGGTTATGCTATAGTAAATTCAACTCCTTTTTTCTTTTAGTTTTATACTCACTCCCCTTTTTTTAAATATTTTGTTAAACTTTTTATGAAGTTTGTAAAAATTACAAGTTGAGAGAAAATTTAGAAAAATTTACAAAAATTCCTCTGTACAGTAAACGGTTCAATTGACTTTTAATTGACCATAAAAAATATTAAAATATTCAAATTACCCACATTCATGTTGGTCAATAATAAAGAGTGGAATTGAATCTCCAATTCTTCTAAGAATATATCAATATTATTAATTGAATTTTAATTAAAATATACAAATATAATTATAAATAAGTTTGAACAGAATTAATTAAATCACACCACACATTAAATTCTGATTTTTAAGATATAATTTGAACTTTGAATTTTACTTCATTAATAATAAAGGTGAATTGAGAGTAATTTAAATATTTTAGTACTTTTAATGGTCAACTCACGGTAAATTAGATGATTTTACTGTATAAGGGAGGGTTTTGTAAATTCAACAAACTTTTTTCTCAAAATATGGTTTTCACAAATTTTAGGCTAAATTTTTTATTACAATTTTTAAATTTTTTTACCTTTAAATTTTGTTTGTTATACTTATTAATTTATAAAATTATAATAAAAAATTTAAAAATTATAATTGAAGAGATAAGATTTACAATGAGGATTTGGAATAGCTATATTTATAATAAATGCACAGTCGTATATTTTTTATTTTCTTGAACTCTTCTGTTATAATTTTTGAATTTTTAATTATAGTACTTAATTTTTTATTGTATTTATAGGTTAAGAATAATAACGAAACAAGGAATTTAAAAAAAAAAAAAAAAATTTACGATTACAACTAAAAATCTGAAAGTAAAAAGAGATAAAGATACATTTTCAAATATATATTTTTTTGTAAGAATTTTACTAATGAATACTTTTAAAATATTTGTTAAGATTTTTATATTTGATAAATTATATTTTTTGATATATTAAAATTTATTATTAATTATTATATTAAATATAGAAAATTATTATAAATAAAAAGAATACAAAAAATTTAATAAATATTTTAAGTGTGCTCCAAAATCTTATTTTTTCAGTTAATAGAAATTTAGTTTAAAAAAAACATAAGGGAAGTCTTTAATGTTCTGCATGCATGCCAGGTTTTCTTTTCTGTTAGATTATTTACATGGATTCCCCCATTCTGCATCGAATCCATCAATAAAATTTTTACTCGAAAACTACAACCTTGTCCGTACATAATTCTCGATTTATATCTCGATCTCTTGGGACTCACTACAACGCATTGGTTTTGAAATATAATGAATGTCGTTTTGATTTTTATTTTCCAAATTTCAATTTTATATTAGATAATTTATTAAAATTTTATAATTACGTTATTTAATATATTAACATAATGATATATTAATATATGGTAACTAAGTTCTTTGAATAGATATATGAATCTAATCAACAAAAATTTATGAAAAATTAATTACAAATAAATGTAAAAAATATAAATATATATTTTTTTTATTTTCACACACTTAAATAAAAAATATGTAAAATTAATTATAAATAATTATAAAAAATATAAATATGTAAAATTAATTATAAATAATTATAAAAAATATAAATATCTTTTTTACTTGTACACATCTCAATTTCAATCCACTCCAAACACAAAATAGAAAAACCAAGAACCTATTGTTACTCAAATTTTAATAATATGATATCATTAAGAATTTATTTACCCCCTTATTATACATTTAATTTTCACTTAGCATAAAGTCTAAAGGGCATCCTACTACTAAAGATGCTTTAATAATTTTTAATTATTAAATAATAAAAGAAAAGCAAAAGAATACTTTTCGATCCTACAAAAGTTTCCCATATTTCACAGATTTTGAAGTATGTGGGACAAAATGGATAGTTTCCAATGCATTACTACTCATCATGGGAGAATTTCACTTTACTTTCATAATTTCTTATAAAATCATATTTTAGTTAACTAGTTTGATATTATATAACAAAAGCCCTTAATATATCCTAATTTGTACCATCTTTTGGTCAACTTCATTTTAGTCTTTTTATTAGAGTCCATTAATCAATTTCCATCAACAATAGGATCTTGTAATATGAAAAAAAATACAACATAATACTGTTTCAAATTAAAATGATATAAAGATAAAATAATTTATAATTTATTTTATTTTATTTTCATTATTTTAATCGACTTTACTTTTGTTGTTTGATCAAATTTTGTTAGTCACAGGGTCTTGTGATAAGCGGACATGTACGATGTCTTTCTACACGTTGTAAAAGGTACAAAACGACATTATTTTAATTATTTTAATACGATTTTAAGGACTAAAATAATATAAATGATAAAAATTAGTGACTTATATAATAAAATTTTAAAATCATGGACTAAAGGGGTAGGTTTTCAAAAGTTTGGAAATTAAAATAAAATTCTCACAACGAAACACCCAAAGAGCAGTCGCATCGGAGAAGCGTGGCCTTGTGAAAATTTTTGTATTGAATCAAGGGCACGCAATTTAAGGCATCATGAATACATAACGACAGGGTTCGGATTCTCTGTTTTCTCTTCTTTGTCTGCAGCGGGGACAAAGAGTGTGTGTGCGTATATATATATATATATATATACTCGCTGGCATGACTTCTTCTAGAGGTGCATATTGTATACAAAGCGTACGTTAGTAAACTTGTTGTCTCTATCCAAAACACCAAAATTCCATTAGGGCAAAAAGAAATTGAAGCCAATGACCATCAGCTCTAAGCATGCACTCAAAGAACAGGTTTCTACGTTGTTCGCTAGATCCCAGAAGTGCACCATATCAAGAGCTCTTAGCATGCACTCAAAGCACAGGTTTCCACGTTGTTTGCAAGATCCTAGATGTGTACCATTTCGTCTTCTCCCTGAGTTGTAGTCGGACTTTTCCAACGGACAGCATTGACAAAAAATAAAGGTTCAATTGTGAGCAACGAAGAAAAGAGTTGGATTTTAATTTATTGGTTTTGATTTTCGTGCCAATTTTCGTGTCCAACTTTTTATATTGCAACAAGAATATGGCTTTAACAATAAATATAGTGTCATATCATCCCTGCAAAATGTCATAGCAATAAAAAAAGAGAGCTCAAAGCTTTGCCCACTTAAAGACTTTTGACATGTGAAGTTGATAATAATCACAGCTTGATCAAAATCCTCAACAAAAAGTCGATCAAACTATTAAACCATTGAACCCAAAGTTGGTAGTAGTGTTAATTAACTAACACTGCTACCTAAATTACCTAGCTTAACTTCCGTATTGTTGAATACCAGAACTATTTCCTTCCCCCAACTAGTGTGCGCTTTGAAAAGTGTAAGCTTAAGCTTCCTACAATCTCAATCATTCCACAATGCAAACATGGATCCTTGACGAACCAAACCCAAATTGACAAGCCTATTACTGTTACTTTCATTTGAATGATCGCTCCGGTTATCACCTTCTTCGTACTTCGGACTCTGCAATGAGAAATAACCTTGAGAATAGTCTCCTCTGATGCCAGACTCACTAGTTAATCCAACCGGACATTTTGGGTTTTGCGGACTAGATGAATTCCCGCTGCTAGGAGCTATCAATGATGAATCATTATTGGCGTCAGTGTTTTGATGCTGCTGATCATCTGAGTTTGCACCCAACATCAGGTCAACCAATTCATCAGACGCTTCACCATTTGATATGGCAAGAACGGGCTGAGGAGATGTGGGTGAAGCACAAGAATTGTAGACCTCCAAAGTAAACGGAGCTGAGTCTTTCGGTGAGCGCTTCGCAAGGTCGCTAGCTATGAGCGTACAGCTTGAGCATATTCTTTTGACGTCATACCGGCTTATGTCAAAATTTGTCACTGCACTTGCACCTCTAAATTTAATTGCAGCAATATCATATGCTTCCGCAGCTTCTTCTTGCGTGCCTAAGAAACCAAACAATCATTTTAGTCCTAGCAATTGGAGTCGACACACTAAGCTGATCAGATAATACTTATGAGTGCTCCAGATTCACACCCAAATAATTAAGGGCCAATCCATGGAGACTAAATGATTGCACATAATTCCTTGCCGTGCCATTTCACAATGTTGATGTTTTGGAAGATATATAATTGGTCATTTATTTAGCAAATTGCTTTTCAAAAACATGAAATACAATTGTGTACAAAGCATTAAAAACCAATATTAGCAATGTTTGAGGAGCACTTAAGGTAGAGTACTTAAGGTAGAGGACTAGCATCGTGCATTTAATGAAGCACAATACTTCATTAAACCGCTATTGTAGTAGTTCCAAACTACCAAAATTTAATGTGGTAAATAATAATCTCATCAAGCTTAGATATATACTAATAAGTCAATCAAATGAAACCACTAAACGATTTCTACATCAATCTGAGTTTTTTAATATAACGTTGACATATGATCAAAAAGCAATTAATATGTATTACACAATGAGGGCAACGTCTAAGCAATTAATTATTTCCACTATGGAACCAAAACCCCATGAGAGAGAAGAAGGGAAGCTGAAGCTTACTAAATGTTCCAAGGTACAAGTCTTTGTTCCCTGCAACTCTTCCTATTCTGGCCTGCCACCTTCCATGCTGATGATGCCTGCCAAGAAATTAATAAAAAAATCTAAGCAAGAAAAAGGAAGGAAAGATTTATTGATGGATAGCCTTTAATAATGTACCAAGTATACACAATTCACAACAACATATGCACATGTATATACAATAATGTTAACCTATTATTGTCTATGATAATTGAAAAGGCTGTAAAGAGCAGTAAATAATGGAAAACTCTACAATTGAAGTCGCTTTCATCCATTACCTTGTCACACCTCTGTAAACTGAAGCTCCTCTTGAGAACCCACTACTTTTCCTGTAAAAATAATCAATCAACTTTACTCATTTAACTTTTATTTTAACACTACTTAATGTAATATATTAATAGAAAATTTAATACAAATGTAGCATCAATTATCAATATACCTTCTCAGATTGGCAACAAATTCTTGCCTAGTCATGTGCGTCATCTCTTCAAGCTCCTTCTCATAAGTTCTCAACTAAGCGTATAAAAAGGAGAATCTAAGAAAATTATTCACTAAATAAATAGGGAAAGTAAATGTGGTCATAGTAAACGTACAGGAAAATTTATATGAGTAGTTGGACCCCAATATTTCAAGGCAGCCAGATCATATGCCCTTGCTGCTTTCTCTTCTTTATCATAACCACCTGATGAACATTTTTGCAAAATAGAATATTAAGAAAAATGCATGCACAGAACCCTAAATATGTTACTATATAGTTAAATAATGAACCCATATAAAAAAAAATAATTATGAATTTCATTCTTCGTCTTAGGATCACAAAATTAATAAAGAGCATGCAAAAAGAGTATGTAGGAGATTTCACTTACCAAGGTAAACTGCAAGGAAGTAAAGGAGTCAAAAGGGTAAAACCCAAAAATGCAAGAGAAACAACCGTTAGTATATTCTTTTGTCAACCAAAAATAAAAGAAAAAAAAAGAAAAAAAATAAAAGTAAATTCAGCATTCTTACCTTGTCTTCCTTTTCTTGTTTGTCCTTCTTTTCTGCAACTGTTGTCCCACAAATGGGCTTCATATCTTCCAGTCCACCTATGCCTATTAAATTTGCGTAACAAACACAACAAATACGAAGATAGAAAAATAAATGATGCCGTTTAAAGATGAAGCAAAAAAAAGTTTCAAACAACGAAAACAAAGCAAGATCTTCATAGATTAGAAGCAAAGAATTTTTTTTTTTTGAGTATTTGATAAAAGGGTTTTGATCATACCTAGTTACACCTCGATATTGCGAAGTTCTTTGTCCAAAAGTATCAATAGATTTGCGAGGAACCGGGTCTCTAGCAAGAGCTTTTCCTCCATGCCTTTTTCGGTTATCAACAACTCCTTGAGATGGAGGAATTGCAACTCCATTTTGCTCTGAGCAAGGATTCACGGTGAGAGATAGTGACTGAAAACCGGGAATGTTTGCTTGATGATTATCAGTAGCTGGGGATTTCTCACCGGAAGAAAACGGCGTTTGCCTTAACCAAGTCTTGAACCCAGAAACTGAAGTTGCACTCTCAAAAGGAACATGCTGGTGATGATATATGCCATTGTTAAGATTATGAGTATGGTTTGGATCAGGAGAGATTAGGGTTTGTTTGTTATCATTGTAGTGTTGTTGCTGATGATGAGATTGGATTATTGCAGATGGGTTTGTGAGATTTTGAGCAGTAGGTTCTAAGTCTCCATTAATATTGAAACTCGGTGCTATGTTAACATTGATTCTAGTGCAAGCACTCCGATGGTTTTGATCTTCTTGGTTTTGACAATAAACTTTGCTAGAATCATGAGCAGCAGATGGAGAGTTTGAGTAACAACAACCCAAGAAATCTTCCAGCTTTGGACCTTCCTCAGTTGCACCATTATCGTATCTCCAATCTACCAATAAATCACAAAAATTAAAACAAAAACATGACTATCAAGGAAATTAACAAAATACGAAACTTTGTTAACATGCAAACAATTTTTGCTACATGAAACATCAGAGAGTCAATGAAAAACCATAAGAGGGGCGTCTGAAAGAATCAACAACACAGGGAGAACCATCAGAACGCAAAGGCATAATAGACAAAGAAGAATCGTTATGTTGAGTACGGAAGCAATTTTGTTCTTGTTCTTCTCTACCATCATCACCATCACCAGCAAAACCTTCATCGATTCTCAGGAGAGGAGACACAGAAAATCCCAGCCAATTGCTCATATTAACACTAAAACAGAAGAGATTTTATTTTATTTTTTTCTTTTTCTCTCTCTCTTTCTACATGGAAAAGAAAAATAAATGTTTCCGTTGTCCTGTCGTCTCTTCTCTTCTCTTCTCTCACTTCTATTGTTTGGGATTCTGGTTTCGGTTTTGGAGCTCAAACTCGAAAATATTTACGACGTCCTCTCGTCTTATATTCCCAGCTGCAGCTGCTCTGTATCTGCTAATGATGCACAGGGTTTCGTGCCTACCTTTCCTTTCTTTCTCCGATTTTGCAGATGTGGCCATCCCTTCCCCTGGTCATTAGGATATTTGCACTGAGGTCCTAAGATTTTTATGATCCATAATTCGAAATTTCCTTCACAAGTTAGTGTAAGCCGGAATTAATTTCTTCAACTCCTACTTTCTGCAGTAAGTGAAGTATGAATATAAATAACAATATTGTTAGCAATATAAATTAAAAAATACAAATTGATGAATACTATATTATTGAAAGTGAGAAAAAAAAAAAAAAAAAGTGAATAAAAATCTAAATTTTTATTATAATCTACGTAACTTTGATTTAGTAACTACTCAAAAAATCATACTCCAAGAAAAAAAATATTCTACGCCTGAGATATATGCTTAAGTAATAAGATGCGATATGAAAAAAAGTTAAATAATAAGTATGTATGGTTAAGTTATCACATCTGTCGAATGTGTTATTTCATTATTTAATCTTTTGCTTAATTAAGAGAGTGCTTCTTCATTGTTTAGGACCAGAAATCGTTTTCTTAGACATAAATGCTAATGTATTTATTATATTTGAATTTAATTGAGATAAATTTTTATATATTTACCATATCTTACGCTATGCCAAAAATTAAGATTAAGTTCAAAAAAACAATAAATAAACAGATTGACATTAAATTTAGGTCAAAAAACTTTTATAATATGTAAATAAATAAATAAAGTACGGAAAAAGAGAAAAAATTTTACTAGAAGAAAATAAAACAAAGAAGTCATGGATAAGCTCATAAAACCAACCGAATGGAGGAAGTATTAAATATAAACCATAAACTTGACTATCGATATTAATAATTAAATGCATAAAAAGATAAATGATGAATATATTAATTTTAAATGTTTGAAGTACTATCATTCTATAAAATGAATTATAATTTATAAAACAAAAAATAATATTTTCAACAATTAAAATTGATATAACTCCTAGTATTTCCCAAATACAAACAAACACTTATATTGTTAATTACATTCGTTCTTTTTTATTTTTTACAACATAAACGTTAAACTATTTTACATTAAAATTTTAAAGTTTTGAAGTCTTTAAAATTGCTGAGTAGGGCAGTGAGTAATGGTATCAAACGGATCAGAACCAGTAGTTTTTGGACCTATCCGGTCCTAATGAAGAATCAAAATCTGTCCAAATTAACAATTATAGCAAACCAGTTCGGACTAATTATGTGGTTCACAATTAATTGAACTGACTCCAAATTAATTATGGAACGGTTAACAAATTGGTTTGGGCCGATTTTGAGCCTATTTTAGTCTTAATTCAGATCCAATTTTAGTTTGTTATATGGTTTGATTTCGGTTCGTGAAACTATCTATCAAGTTCAACTCTGCCAGTAAGACCAATGAATTTTTGAGTAAGTAATTAAATTTAGTAGCTCTTTTTAAATTTATTAAAGAAAAAAATAAAACAGACTAAAGAAAACTAATTTCATTAAAACCTAAATTCCAATCACTTCAAAGAAAATTTAGGAGAGAATAATAATTTTATAAGATAAAAGTTTTATACGTCAAATAATAAGGATTTTACTAATAATAAATTTTTTTATATTTGATAAGCTGCATTAAATATAAAAATATTAACAAGTGTGTCAAAAGGACTAGGTAGTAAAATTTAAATAATAATATAAAATTTTATAAATTTTATTAAAAGTGAGTATTCTTAAATATAATTTTTGAATTTTACTTTTTAAAAATTAACATAATCATCATTGAACGAAACAAAAGCTTAGAATTAATGGTCGTCCTAATCTCTGCCTTAAAATCTTCATACATTGTTGCCCAAGTTCCTATACGCTTTTTAAATAGACCATCATAATTAGCTTTTAGTCAAATAAATAATTCATTGAGATTTTGGTTTTAGCTTTTAACTTGCCTAAGCTTTTAAAGCCACCCTACTCTATATAATGACAATATCCAAATCACCTTTAATATCTCATAATAAATTATTATATATATCTTTACAACATATCTCTCCCTACACGTGCATACAAGATCAAGTTGTCAATTAACAATCAAATAATTTTCCTCATTATTTATGTTATGGACCCTCCTTGAATTAATTTTCCTAGGAATTTGTGAATCTTTATAATAATTTTTTGGACAAAATTCGATGTCTTCTTTAGCTGGAAAGCAGAAATAATCTTTAACCAAGTATAAAATGTCCCACTCTATCTCTATTGTAATTACTCATTAATTTATCATGGAGGAATAATTTAGTTTCTTTACTAAGGGACTCATGCTATGCAATAATTGGATGTACCATACTTCCTTGATTTCTTTTTTCTCATTTTTTGTTATAATTTTAATTTTTTTATTATAGTTTTTAATTTATAAAAAAATATAATAAAAAATTTTAAATTATAAGAAAAAAATTAGAGCTCACAATAAAAGAGTTACACGTTATAATAAAAGATTGAAAAAATTAATAAAATGTACTATGCATTAATAGACAACATAATCTAATCCGTTTACTTGATATACAAAGACTAATTAATCGCTAATTAATTTCAAATCGCATTTTTTTACTAATTATTTAAGAATAAAAAAGATGCACATATTTCTAAGATAAGTTAACTATACACTTTAATTTTATTAATTTTTAAAATATTCACATAAAAATATCTAATTATTAAAAGAAAAATGTTAGTTTAAATAAATTATGTTGTATTATATACACATACACATATTTAATTTCCCACTTCATAGAAAATTCAATTTTTGTTTATGCATGATAAGTCAATCCAACGGCTTGCATTTAATCCACAAGAGCATGGTATATATTATGTATAATCCCAAGGAGAAGGTGGAAAAAATATTAGAATGCCATATGATTCCAAATTATGAGAATACTGGAAGAAGTAAGCTAAGGAATCGTATCCAATGCATATTTTTGTGTTAATTTAATTAATTTTTTATTTGTTGATATTTCATAGTCCTTTTCACCTAATCCCTTGCTAAAACCAGTACTTATAATTAAACCTAATCTCAACTCTTGTTAGTCCTTTTTTATTGTTGGATTTAGAATAAAAATTAACACAGGATTTGTTGATTATTAAAAAATATTTAAAATATATTATATTAATAAGTAATTTACTAATTTAATTAATTATAGATCATCAAATAAAAAAATATATCCTTCGAGTAAGTCTTGTGAAGGTCTCGGAATTCGATATTAGCATTTTTCTTCTTTCACATTTCATGGTATTGAAAAGAATATTCCGTCTTTTTTAATTTAATATCATAATTAACTTAGTCTATAGATCTCCTTTATAATGATTATTAAATTGCTAAATAATTCATTTGGTGGTCAATTTACATAATAAAACTTTTGTAAATTTAGTAATTATAATATACAATCGTTGTACTGTAACGCGAATCTTATAATAATTAATCATTTACTGTAATTATAATATACAATCGTTGTCACTCTTACTCATGACATGCAATAGGATAATTTATTATATATATTCTTTGTTTTCACTTAATACCTTTGTTAAAAACAAATATTAAACTTAATTCACCTGTTAATTTATTATACATATTCCTTGTTCTCACTATATACTTTTATTAAAAATAAATATTAAATTTAATTCTTTTAATGAGACCTTTTTAATTTTTTAAAATATATTTACGTATATAAGTTCTTTCTTATTCTCGATCATTTTAATAATTTGTAACGAATTTCGATATCACTCTTTGCCCTTTAAAATAACTTTCTTCTTATTTTAATTTATTTATTTTTGTCCTCAATCATTCTAATAGTCAGTCAAAAATTTTAATACCACTTTCTATTTTTTAAGATTAAATTGTTACATACCTTAGTCATCCTAATAATCTGTCAAAAATCTCGAGACCAATTTTTAGAATAACATTTTCTTTTATTCTAATTTATTTATCCCTATCCTCAATCATCTTAGTAGTTTGCCAGGACGCCAATACTATTCTCTATTTTTTTGGATTAGATCATTATAGGTTTACTAATTTTTGTCTAATTCATTTTTGAATTCATTGTCATATAGAAAAAAAAATTAGCTTTGATACTAATTATAAAACTTATCATAATACTACTGTTAATAATATTATTTTTTTCTTGATAATGAGCTAACACTTATCTTAAAAGGCCTTATTAATAATTTAGTTTTAAATTTGCATATATAATAAAATAATTTTTTTTTCTTATTTTAATATCGAGCGGCTCATTACTGCTCCCAACTATCTTAGTAACTTATTAAAAATTATTTCTTGTTTAAATTTTCTAACCTTAATGTCACTCTCAATCCTTCATAACCAAATCGATACAAGCTTACAATATGGTAAATTTTATAAGATAATCAAAATAAATATACAAGTCAGGTAATCTTAAGAAAAATTTTCACTAATTTAATTTAATAAAGCTAAAAATACAAACTTATACATGTTTCCTTTTATACAAACAAAATTCACAAAACTATATTGTAGCTAGCGTTCTTATAATTTATTTTTCATTTTATTAAATTTTTTACTTACACTAAGTAAAAAATACAATATTCATTAATTATATAATATAGAGACACGTATATTTCTAACATATCTAAATTTATTTATTACTATTTTATTATATAATTATTGTACTGTAATCTTACCTTTATATTTGACTTGATCAAGTAAAACAAATGTTTTGCCGACAATTAACAATGTCCTAGCCAGAAAAAGCTTTATGTGGGTAATTTGCTTATGTAACGATTTGAAAATAAAGAGAAATGCTTTTTCTTTTTTCTTTAGGATAAAAAAAATTAAAAGTGCTTTTGTCATAACCAATCTATCATTTCTCGTACTAAAATCTCATTACATTCTTTCACAAGAAAAATATAATTATGTTACTTTAATAAAAACATTAAGTACATGTATGGACTAAGCGCAGGTTTGAAATTACTGTAACTTTTAAAAGATTTTATTTTTGCTGTGTTGCTGATAAAATTAACTGGAGAAATAATTGATGAAGTGTTTGGTAAAATCTGGTTTTAAAAGTGCTGTAAATTTTAAAAGCAATTCATGTGTATTTAAGAAATTATAGTATTAAAATATTGTAATAAGACAATGACCAATAAAATTATTTTTACAAAAGAATTACATAAAACTATAAATAAAAATTATTTAAATATGTAATAATTAAATTTGAATTATTATTTAAATTAAATTAAATTAAATTAACAATTAAATATATTTAATTTTAATAATTAAATTATATAAATAATTCGTCTTAATCATATCTCCTATATAAGATAATACAACAATATATATCATTGAATTCTATTCTATCCTATCCTATCCTATTTATTTTTTATTTAAATTTATTTAAATTTTAATAATATTGCTTTTTAATTAATGTTAGAAATTATTAATTTATAGTTTATAAATATAATGATATATTTATAATAAAATTATTTTTTAAATCAAATTTAAAAAATATCTCTTTCTTTAATTTTTCAAAATTTGCTATATAGTTGCTGATTTTATCAAAAATAATTTTAAAAGAATTTTTATCAAATAATTAAAATATATTTTGACGGCTTAAAATCACTTTTAACTATTTTAACAATAATTTTAAACGCGATATGAGAGAACCATAATTATGATATAAAGTGTAAAAGAAAATTTTGCCCTCCCTAAAATAAAGGATGACAAATGGGTCACAATTGATGACTACAATGTATACATAATCACCTCTTTCTTTTTCTTTCTTTTATCATATACAGACAAAATCAGGCCCGTATGCACTTGGAATTATAAAATTGGAAAGGGAAAATTTTCAGTTTAGTCTAATATCTCTTGTAAAATTTTAATTTTCTCAATTAATTTGATATTGTTTACAAAATTCCTAATGTTTATGTTTTTTAATCTTAATTTAATTAGTCCATAATATTAAATACAATTAAAAAAATATTTTCTTTTTTGTTACAATACATCTTTAAAATAATATCTTTGATTTCAATATTTTTATCTAATAACTTATAACGTTCAAAAAGACAGTGTATTTTTAAATAAAATTTACCCTTCAAAAATTTTATAATAATTCTTCTTCTTCTTCTCCTGTTAGATGGAATTAACCGAATTTCGTTCTAAAAGTTAAAATAAAATAAAAATTGAAATATTAATTATGTTTGTAACATAATATCCAACTTGTTGAAAAGAATATTATTTATTTAATTTTATATCATAATTAAAGATTTCTTAAGTCATATATCTCCTTTATAATAAATTAAAAATAATTAATTCAACGGTCAGCTTCTTACGAAGAATTTGTTGTAATTGTATCTTATAATTGCAACATCGTAACCGAACTTTTGTAACAACTACTCAATTGTTTATTGTAATTTATGAATACATAGCTTTTCGAATTGTACTTATGCACATTAATTAATAAATTATCTATATGTTTAATTTTTTTAATTAAATCACATGATATTTTTTTACTAATTATTTGCTCCCACTTGTTGTTAATGCAAAATTCCAGGCTTTATTTTTTTGTTACATACACGAGGAAAATTAATTATATTTTTTATTTAAAAAAAATTTAATTATTCTTCGACTGTCAAATAGAATAAACGGAATTTTGTTTTTAAATTAAAATAAAATATAGGTGAAACATTAATTATGTTTGTGATATAATATCAAACTAGTTGAATAAAATAAAATTCTACAAAATAATTGGGAATAAAATAAAAATCTCCTGATTAAAACCATCTTTTTCTTTAACAGCCTTAGTGCTAATAATAGTATAAAAATTTAGCTTCTTCACATTCGTTTGATCTCTTAAGAGGCTGGAAACGATGTCATTTTTTAAAATAAAATTTAAAGAAAATGTATCAATTTAGTTTTAAACCCCTTTTACTTTGGTCAAATGGAACTAACAAAATTTTATTCTAAAAATTAAAATTGAGCAAAGGTGAAACGTTAAGTATGTTATGACACGATGTTTAAAATAATTGAGTTAAGTAAAGTTTTATAAAATATTAGGGACTAAAATGACATTCGCGTTATCAGAAATGTACTTTTTCCTTCAGCAGCCTTCGTAGCAATAGTAGTAACATGCTGCATGTAGGTTTGTAGAATCTTGTCCATCTCTCTTTCATTACTCAATCATGAAGCCCATGCTCACCAATGTCTTTTTCATGAAGAAGACCAAATATAGCTCATTATATATATATAAGTGGTATTTGAGATTTTCTCCCAACCAAGAAGGGTAGATGACACAGGGAATTCAACGCAGTTTTCTCTAGAAAAAACCAGAAAAATTCATTAAGCTCTGCAATCTCTCTCTCTGTGTTTATCTCAAATAAGCACAGGAAAAGATAATGGAATCTGTGAAAGAAGAGTCAGTAATCAAAAGGGAAGTCGATCGACTGAAAACCAAGAGGAATTTGAGTAGTAATAGTACAAAAAAATTCAACAAGGGAGCTTGGACTACTGAAGAAGATAGAAAATTGGCCGAGGTTGTTGCAATTCACGGTCCTAGAAGATGGCAAACCGTTGCAGTTAAAGCAGGTATTACTTTATCATCTTATATACTACTTTTGAGTTTGAGATGAAGATCTGATGAAATTACAATATATTTGATGAAAAAAAAATTTGATCGGTCTTCGATTTTGGAAGGTCTCAATCGATGTGGAAAGAGTTGCAGGCTAAGATGGATGAATTATC
>JAWDEX010000011.1:25680-37732 GCA_035221805.1 Trichilia hirta | reverse complement strand
AAACATTATGTCTAGCCAGTAAAGTGAATAGGAAGCATCATTTGAAAAGTAATATTGAAAGGATCACAAGCTAGAATTATGTATTGAACTGTTGAATCTGTCTTCCAAGCAAGCTGGATCAACTTGCTGAAAAGCATACAGTTAATTGCTTAATTCCTACAAACTCCCGATAAAGGAGTTCCAATGGCTAGCAAAATACAACAATGCCTAACAAAATTGTAACATTAATTGCTCTAAAGAGTAACAATTAGTAAATAACAATAAGTATAAAAGGTCAAAATACCCAACAATAACCATTAAAGCAACTTAATAACACACAAACGAAATTCAAGGAAAAATAAAAGAAAAAGGAACCTCAAACCTGCAATTTCAGCCATAAGAATCCATAGGCAAACCACAACACAGAAAGTTGGAAGTGAAAATAAGAGTTAAACAATTTGAAATAATTATTAGATTCACTGAAACCTAATATCCCTCAAACAACACACCTGTTTAAAGAAGCCATATACTAATGCGACAGTCCACGTAGTATTCTTGAGATTATTCCGAGTTTCACGAGTCAAAAATTCATTCCAGATGAACATTGTTTCATGCTGCAATTGTCCTGTCCCACTATTAGTCAAGTTCTTTTGAAGACTATGCATGACATTATATGAGTAGCTGAAAAAGAAGTCCTTCGTAAGATCCACAGAGCTGAGAAGCTTCTTGTATCTAATCATCAACAAGAAAAAATGGACGGAAAGAAAAGCAAAGCACATTAAAACATGTATAATACATTGTTCAAAGGGAAAAGATTGAGAAAACAATAGCGATAAATTTAAAATAAAAGGAAAGAAATGCTTGACCCAACAAAACCCCAAAGATACCTTGTCTCAATCAATAAGCTATATTAACATCACTATGGAAATGTTGTTTGCCCCTGTACGTATGCACGACATGAAATGGAAACAGCCACTACAAAATATATTAACTAAGAAGAATGCAACAACAAATATAAAACCTGAGAAGTTATTTGTGTTGCATCTCAAAATAGACAAACTACTAATAGCAGAGAACATGATATTAATTTGAATTGAGTTTACTGACAAAAACAGTAACAGAGATTACCTCCACCAGGTGGAACTCGTTTACTTCTAAAGAGAGAATGCCAAAACACAAACTATTGTCCAAGAGAATTTCATTCACAAAAAATAAAACAATCAAACAATGACACAAAAAATTCTCCTTAAAATACAATGAATAATTTACGACACTGAATGCTAGTTTCACATGTCTCTTCAGAAGTACCAAGTACATATTACATTTACATGCAGAATTGACAAAAGACCTTTTTTCATTCTTAGAATACGCGATATTGCTCAGCAAAGAGGAATGTGGAATTGAAATCATCTGGCTCTTCGTTATGGCATACACTGAATGGCCACAAATTTCACCTATCTTCCTCCTTCCCGTGATTAGCAACATGTAATAAGGTTCCAAAAATTTTATAAACCCTGAAATCAACATAGAAACCAGCATGAATATTACCCAATAACACACATCACAAGCATTAACAAGTAACACCTTGCATATACAACATACCAACTATCCCAAAACATTTGGCAACAACTTTAAGTCCACCAGTCGGCCTGTTCCCTTCATGTATCCGGTTTACCAGCTCAGAATACTCAAAATCAGAGTATGTTGAGGAATCTTCAATAACGTTTAGCTCCGATGGATCTTGCCTGCTAATCTTCAACACCCTCCACATGGTACTTTTCTTGTATCTTCCACATACATAAAAGTTCTGCAACAAATCAAAGAAATTCAAGCGAGCAATAAGTAAAAGAAACAACAAAATTATATTTTCGTTCTCTAAATGAAAAATTAAAGTCAAAATCTGTATGAATCACCATGGTTAATACTACCAATGCTAAATAAGAATCAAATCAAAAATTCAAATACAAAAACATACGATATCACAAATCAAGTCACAAGGGATTGGATATAGCAAAAACTTGTTAAAAAAAAAAAACAAAAAAAAAAACAAAAACGAAGCAGACGATTATGATACCGAGCGAGTTTCATAAAGTATAAACTTTTGCAGATAACTAGAATTCTGTTCAGGTCGATCATGAATCCATCTCTCTGTTGCCATTGGTGCTACAATTTGGTTCCCGAGCTTGAGCTCGGGCTATCAATGTTTCTCCCTCTCAAACGTAAAACCAAAACACAAAAAACAGAAAGAAAACCAAAAAAGCAAAAATCTGAACTTTTTTCTACACAGCAGAATAAAACACAAAAAACCAAATCTACAGCAATTTGCAGTTACAATGAGACAAACAGCCTGACTCGCATGTTAACAAAAAGGGAGCACTTGAAATGTCTAGTACGTGAGAATTCATTAAATCTAAAAGACTAAAAAGCAGCGTTTTCGAGAGAGATCAGAGAAGAAGGACGATGACAGACAGGAAAAAGGAGTAGAAGAAGACCAAAGACAGCTGGTTGAGTTTTATGTGTTTGCGTTTGCGCTGGTTTCCTATTCTTATTTTTTATTTAATTTAATTTGTTGTGGTTTGAGATTTTATTTATATAGTATTTTTTTTATTATTTTAATTATGACTGATGAAGGTTAAATAATAATTAATTATTTATAATAGCTGTTTTTGAAAAATTATTACTCATTTGTTTTTCCTTTTTATTTTTTTGTACCGTGTGAGTTGTTTTTGAATGGATGAGTTTGATTGTCGTTTGAAATTATTTAAAATTTAGCACATTTAATTTAAATTATAAATAAATTTAATAAATGATGTTAGTTAAATTATGAAGAACGTTATTGTTACATAATACATTTTAAATTTTGAAATTTCCTTTTTTATATTTATAACAAAAATAATTTAAAATTTTCTTAATTCCTACATGAGCCAAAGTTTTAAAAATAAATCTCTTATATTATCAAAAAAAATATATCAATTAAAAAGATGACAATTTATTTGTCGGAAATAATTTTTTGTTGAAATTCAATTATAATACACAATCAATTAAATGTGAATGGGTCCATTAGTTGATCGGAGTCAACTCTTAAATTAATGCATAATCATTGCATCAACACAACGCATTGGTTTTTATCTCATTTTTTAATTATAATTTATTTGCACTTAACTTAGGGATACAACAAAATTAATTTTTTATAATTTAATTATTTGAAAAATACGATTAACTTGTTATAAAAGGAAAGCAATTAATATTATATAAAATTGGAAAGAAAATAATTGAGTTGATCTCATAGGCCATAGTGAATGAGGGAATATATTATTATGCTATTCTTTGATCAACTTGCTCCACAATCTTTATTTTAAGTGGGAATTTTGAAGAAAATTCTATGCTGTATTTTCTATTTATTTATTTATTTATCTTAAAAAAAAAAATAGAATCTTAGAATGTTTTGTTGTTTTACAAAATTTTCACTTACCTTAATTGATTACGAAATTCATGTACTAGCCGTGTGTATTTGGTACTTCTAATTTTCCAACCATGGAATATATTTATCAATTGGTCAATGATTGAAGAATTGTAAATTTACATGTTTACATCGCTTTGTTGTCTTTTAATGGGCTGTACATGCATGGAATACTAAAAAATGAATATAGGTCAGCAGCAATATAGAAATTATTATTATTATTTTTTTTTAACGTGGTGTGGGTATTTTATATTTTTTACTTATATATTTTAAAAGTAAATTATTTTTAGCTTGTTATGGGTATTTTATATTTTTCACTTATATATTTTATGCTATTATAATGTCAAAATTTTTATTAACTATTTTAATATGATTCATTTTTGAGAAAAATACAATAATCACACTTTATAATTAATGGGTATTATATTGTGCAATTTTTGTCGATCGGTTTATTTAAAATCTTATAAATAGTTTTTGTTAGTATTAACATGTTATAATTTTAAAACTATGATTATCATTAGATAAAATTGTTAAATATTAAATATAAATAAATAAATCAAGTTTTTCTTAAATTTAATATTATCAAATACTTTTATTTTTTAAAATACAACGTAAACACTATCATTCTAAAATTAAATTTTAAAAAATAATGTTAGTCCTCGTAAAAATATTTTCAAGCATTTATCATAAACAAGAAAGGATATTATTGTTGCTAGCAAAAAATGAACCCATTAAAAAGTGATTGAGCAAACTTATTAGTTGAACCATAAAAACATATAAATTATATTCTTCCACTCATAATTTCAATATTATCATCTCATTGGTAGAACAAACAAGACCAATATATATATATATATATATATTCTCAAAAGTATGATCTCTCTCTCTCTAAATTTTTATTTATTAGAAGAAAAAATGATGGGGATTTTGCCCACTTTTGATTTTGAAAGCTAACTGCCACCTTAGCAAGTGTATATATATATATCATTGTCTAGAAACTTCTATATTTATTTATTTTTAATTTCATTGAGATTTGAATTTTCTTTTGCTTAATTTTTACAACAACATAAACACTTTCTCTCTTCAGTTTTGGTTACATTAAATTGAAATTTAAAATAAAAAATCTTAGCATAATAATATGTCACAATAAAATAAGTACACTAATATGTCATAATATGCAGTTGGAAAAAAATATAAAATTGACATGAAATTAAGATAAAAAATACAAATTAATATAATAATAAATAAAATATTTTTTAAATTATTAAATAAATACTCATTATCAACATTAAAATTAGATGAGAGATATATTATACATATATATATAAATTAAATAAACACACTCATTTTTAAAGAAAAAATAAGCCACTGACATTATGTTTATGTTTAGTTATTGTGATTTTGTTTTTTGATTGTCTTAAAATTAAAAATTATGTTTATTAAATGTTTTAATTATTATAATTTTACAAATATTTGATTTTTATGCGATGATTAAAGATTCAACATTTTATTTTAATAGAATATTTTTTTTTGACCTATTAACTCCATAAATTATTAAAAAAATTTTAAAATTTTTAATGAGGAATTAAAAAGTAAGCACGTGAATTACAAGCTAATAAATAATAATTCAGAGTCTAATATTAATAATTATGTGTGACGGAGATGCAAAAATTGACCAATAGTCACCCACCCACCAAATATATATTTATAAGATGATGGTCATCAATTTACCTTTACAAATGGGGAATCAAATATTTCATCACAGCCGTCGGATGATGATCCAACGGTTGAGATCAAGACACGCATATTAAAAGCAAGATAAGGGTGTCTAACGTTGCATAGACTTTTGGACAGTAGCTGGAGATAGCTGGCAAGATGATGTGTCAAAACGTGGACGTTTCATCAATCTAAAACCATTCATCCACGTGAAATGTGCAGTCTATGTAAATCTAATTTCCTTTGCCTTGAGTTGAGCCAACACCTACGCCACGTTCATGTCTATAATAGGTTAAACACAGGAGATACATATAGATGCCTACTCGCAGTTTTTCGAATCTGCGAGTATACTCTCCTTATTATCTTTTTCTTTTTTCATTAATTTTTGTTAATGTGAAGATATATTATTTGTTATATATAATATGAGTTGCAAATTATTTAAATAAATAATTATAATTTATAAAATGTAAGAAGCGACTGACTTTCTTATTTTATTTGAGTTGTGATCACGTGATTTATTATAATTAAATAAATTATAGAAAAATAGTTTACGTCGATGATTTTAAATTTATCTATTTTTGTAAAAATATTAAATACATTGATTTTTTTCTTAAAAACTAAAGTTTGATTGAATTATTCTTTGACTTTATTTATGATAATTTCAATATTAATTTCATTGACAATTTTAATATTGTAATTTAAATAAATTTAAAAAATTTAAAATTATATCAAATGTTTGCTTCATAATGAAGGTTTGATTATAGATTTTATTTTTTTAATTCGATGGTATTGATTTTAATTTTGTTACATAAACTTAATAATAAAAAAAACGAAATTACACAAAATTATGAATATCTATTCTTTCTAATTTTTCTTAATAAATTTTATATTTTGATTTATTTTATTAATTTTTTTAAAAATTAATGTGCAAGGTAATCGATCATTTCATCTCTAATTTTTACATCAAGAATTTAAAACAATTAAATTATTATTTTAAATATTTTTTTCATTTTGGCATATGACAACATTAATTTAAAAGAAATTACAAATGTGAACAAACAACAAGAGAGCCATGAGTCCTTGATGTTTATTTGTGGTAGCGAGTAGTAAGTATTGATTTAAGGACTTTTTAGGTTTTGTCATTTTGTCTTTAAATGAAGACTTGGTAAGCCTTGAGAGTGAGATAAAAGGAATGAAGCAAAGCCAATAATTGAGAGCACGAGAATCAGAAGTTGGATCGCCTACAAAGTGTATGATAAAATGTCAAAAAGAAAACAAGGGCCTTTTTATTCTTATTTTAATGATTCTATTATTCTATGCTAAGCTAATCATCTTTTTCTTGGGTAACTTTCTCCTTGTTGGATGCTCCACCTCAGCTAGAATCTCCACCTTACTATGCTATCTTAACCTAAAAAAGAATAATATATTCCATTTTATATTCTTTTTTTTTTTTTTTTTTTTTTTTAAATTCATATCAATTAGTAATCAAAACGCATATATTATACAACTTTATATTCATAGTTGTAACAATACAATGGGTAAAATATTTAATAAACGAATTTTATTAATTTAATTATGAAAAAAACGATGTATATATCTTTGAAAAAAAGAAGCATTTAATTCTTTGTGTATATTTGGTATTCATATATTCCCTTTTACCAATTTGTGGGTATAACAATTGCCACTTCATATATACCTTTTCCACATCTTACAATTACATAAGACCTTTTTTTTTTCACATTCATAGCAACAAAATGGATTTATCATTTTTCATAAATCACTTCAACCCATCATAATTGTAGATCAATAATTGCTTGAAATTGTTGTCTTTATGTGACATATATAGCCATTCATCACTATTTGTGGATGGCTAAATTGAAACTTTTTGATGGTTTTACTCACACGGTACCATCAATTCTTGTTGTTGCTTTCACACTCCATCTTTCAACATGGTTTTAAACTTTTTAGTCCATGATTCCTTCTTCTAATACTCTTGCCAGTTCATTACTGTTACATTGAAGTACTTTAACTTTTAGATTGTGTCTTAATTTTATTTGGTTAATAAAAGAATCAATTCTAATAGATGGCTATCCCTTTACTTTATCCCAACTTCATAGGTTAGGCCATCCACCCAAGAAAGATATTTTGTCTCTTATGCCAAGTTTGGGATATATAATTGGAAAGATAAACTAGACTTGGATTTGCTTTAGAAATTGCCCTTGTGATAAGTTGGGTAGAGTTTGGTTCTTATGTGATTTTAATTCACATTGCATATATTCTTTTCATATTTTCAACTTGGCAAAAGGTTAAGTAGTGACTTTTGGGGGGGTATGAAAAATATAATAGCCAACAAATATGTATAGTTTGAGTGATTAGTCATTAATTATACTTTAATTCTCAATTTTTTTTTTTAAAATTCATAATTAAGGGCATCGTGCCATGACTCACAAATATGTAGTTTATAAGGAATTTACTCTAATATTCACTTGAAAAATTTTTATTCTGAAATTGTATTGTATTTTTTATTTTTTTAGGTTTCTCATGTTAATTAATGTATAACATCATTCGCATATTAATGAAAAATATTGTAACATTTCAAAATTTTAAGTATTTTCATGAATGATTTCATTTGAATATTGGATTTGACTTTCACAAAATATACAAACTTTTGAGATGAAGAAGAAAGGAAATGTAAAAGCTTAATCTTATGGACCAATAAGTGTTGATATTGAGTTTATAGGTTTCACAATTCCCTGTATGTTTCCCTAGTTTGCCTTCAAAAAGACCACAAATAAGATTTGTATTGTGAAATCTGCTTCGCTACAACAATATGGAGAAGCATTTCAATTGGCCTCTTAGAATTATGCTAAAAAACTCAAAAGTTGGTTTTGTCTTGAACGAACCCATAATAACTAATTAGCTAGGAGCTTAATTGTTTTTGGGTTGAGAATTTGGCCATATAACAACAATAAAGCAGGCCGCACATCCTAAATTTGGCATTTCGAATAATAAAATGACATTCATCAATTTAGTCATATATTTTTACAAATTTTAAGATTATTTATTATATTATTTAATTGATGAATACTCATTTAAGATACTAATTTTAAAATACAAATTTAGAATGTGTAGTATGATAGAATGGAATATAATGTCTCTAAAGCCAATGCAATTGCCTCTTAATAACGAAATGGTGATTTGTTTCAAATTTCCAGTGCATTTATGGTGACGGACCAAACTCTAAGGAGCAATAATGGTATTCGAAAATCAGAAGCAAAAATGACTAGCAGTTAATTGTTGGCTTGAGGGTATATATATGGTATATTGACTAGCAATAACATATAGAGGATACAAATACTTGAACTTTGTAGATAAAAAATTGAATGATTTTATATTATCGTTTTATTCATTTTTCCTTTTCATACAAATATCAAACATGAATTTATATGAATTTATATTTTATATGAGTTTACACACCTAATATAACGTGAGTCAGAGGGAAAACATTTTCTATTTTTCCTGCTCATTTTCACACGTGCTTGTGTCTAAATTGTGGTCCTTGAAAGTCAATAATAGTCATTAACTTTTCTTTTATCACATGCGTTCATTTCACCCTTGATATTGATGGGAATCTAACAAATTTCCAGGATTTTTCTGGTTCCATGATTTTCAGCCTTGGAATCTTATTTTGCTTCTAATTAATTCTTGCGGCAGTTTTACCTCACCATGACGTGAAGATAGGGACTTCACATAAAAGTAAGGATTAACATATTTGTTGCGACTATACTAATACTATGCTATACTATACCACACCATACTTTCCTTTATATTGTATAATGACTGTTTTAAGGTTGTTTCCAAGTCCATTGCTTCAATTATGAGTCAACGTCTTGCATAATTCGGACAGCAGTAAGGTATACTGAAAACATTAATCTCATACTTTCAGAGTTTTTCTTTTAAATGTGAGCAAGAGAAGTATCAAATCAGGTGAATTTAGAGCTAGGAAAACCCAAATTAGCCATACAATCCACAATTTAATAATACAGGATAAGAGTTTCAAAGAAGAGCCTGATAAATAAGAGATGACTAACATATAACTAATTTATGGCCTGAACACAGTACCAGTAGTGAAGAGAGGGGATAATTATATATCGACGAGGCTGATAACATAAGACGCAATTCTTCTACTTCCATGGTTCGATTCATTACGATTTCCCAAGTATTTAGTTTCTTGTGTCTTCAGGTCGCATAAGGAAAGTGCTTTCCCTCCCCTGAGAAGCACAGTGTTATTCTCAATCAACAATACGACATCAGGAAAATGATCATCGACGAAATCTGAACTGTTTAAAGGAAACTGACGTGTTTCCCAAATCTGGACACGACTATTCATTTGCATTGTGCTTGCGTAAACACTAGACAGAAGTTTCACAGAAACAGTGCGAAGGTTAGCAGATACTGTACAAACCTTTCCGTTCATCACTCCCTGGGCTCCATGGCCATAGAGGATCTGTGATCGCTCCTTGGAGAGATCGAAAGAGAGAATACTACCATTCCAGGATGTCCAATACACAACCCTATTAGCTTGAACGCCTGATTCAGGAAAAATTTTTCAAATTTCCTAGAAAAATCCTCCGGAAGTTCTCCGGGAACCAGAGGAGGAGGAAAACATCTCAAATTCATGTCCACCAAGTTCAGAGGGAAAGGCACATACCAGGCTGTGCTCAGTAGGAAAATTCAGTACGGAAGGTTCAAATAGAAGCACGACAGCAAGATTGAGCCGTGATGATTCTCTTGTTTAGAAAGTTTACACCAATTCTTAGTAACAGGATTGGAGATATAGTAAGCATTGTACCCCGTACAACCCCGGTAGCAAACTAGTCCATTGGAAGAACTCCTGATATCAACTACTTCGGCAGAAAACTCAGGGATGGATCTGGAACACCTTAGTCCGATGGACTTAGTGAAATAAACGATGGTTCCCCAGGAAGGGACTGGAAAAAGGAAACTGAAATAGTACGGAAAGAATTAGACTGGCTGTAGGCAAAGAAAGGAGTCGAGATCAAGAACTTCCAATCCTTGCAAACTCCTCTGTATCGGAAAAATTATTTCGCCGGAAAGATTTTAAGAGCATTCTCCAGGATAATTTCTTTCAGCTCTCTGTAGATCGTGTTGTTATTGTTGCTGCTGATCAAAGAACTTGACGATGATCTATTCCTTTATCCATATTGATCTCAAAGAGTTTGAGAAGTGAAATTGCAAGTTGTTTGATGTAATTCTATTCTATTGGTCTTGATTCTCCTTTCATTTATCACATGTGAGCTTGGCAGATTAACATGAACTTGGAATCATTGAAGACTTCTAGGTGGAGAAATAATTGATAAAATGTTTTCCTTTCAAATCCTACTTACTGTTGACTAAACCCAATACTGGATACCATTTTCAAGGATTGAGTTACATATTCATTCTCCACCACAAATATCAAAAATTATGAACAAATAATTTTTAAAACAATATATTGAAAAAGTTTTTGTTGAAAAATGAAAACTAAAAAAAATATAGGGTATAAAGCATGATAAATTTAATTGAGACCAAAATTTTATTTTTAAGTAATATTTAATTTTGAAAATAAATTTATTTTGTACACATGCATATTTTATAGCAGATTTTGTCATATAAATCTTCCTTGCATATTCTAAATATGTAGCATGATTAATTTTTTTATTTTTAAGAATATCTATTTATTTTTATAACACCTTGTTATAACATTTCCTTTCTTCCTCATCACAACTTAGATAGTCTGAAAAGTGTAATATACTTACACATCTTATTTCGTTATTTCGTTAAACCCAGTTGATCCTTGTTTTGTTGTTGAATGTGGTGTGTTAAAATAAAATCCTCGGCACTTGAATCTGAACACTTCTGTTGCAATGACAAAATCTATTCTTGAATTTGATCAGTTACTAATTAAATTCTTTTTATGTGTTGTCAGCCCTGGGTCGACTAGTTCTTTGTCTTTACAGAGAGCACTTGTAAATTTACCAAGGAAGTGATTTTACTAAAGAAAGAAAAAGGACCATTTGATATAGAAAGTCATAAAATTCCTCTTTCACATTTTATATATAGCAACCAAGATTGGTAATTAAGAAATATGAAAGTAATTTAGGAGTCCTCTTCTTTCCAAGCAAAAGGGATTCGAATTCGGATTTGGGGTTGATTCAGTTTTGACCATAGAAATTTAGAATTCTCAAAGCATTCTATTTTTCTGTGTCTCCAAATTTTATAAACCAAAATGTAATCAACCATCAATTATAAAAGAAGGCGAAAAGCAATACCTTGACTCTATTTTCTTTTCTCAGCTACTCTGCTCAAGTCCTTTGATCACAAAGCTGCTTAACAAACATTAGCTTGGTGAGTTTTATTGTTTATACTTTCACATTGGGATTTTACTTTTTCAATTTTAGTTTTCAAAGTTCTTTAAGTTTGATTTAGAGGTTTCAATAAATCCCAATCACGTTAATATTAGGATAACTTAACAAGTTAAAATCGTGAGCACGTCCAATAATTAGAGAGAATACACAAAGGCTAAATGAATAAATATATTCATTGGTTTCAACATTACTTATAATCCAAAACCTTAATATATTATATCTATGGGTCCATGCAACTTATATATTACTCATTTGCCTTTTATATTTTAAATGTGAGATATTTTCACTACACACACTGACACTTAAACTCAATAATTTTCACATTAAATGTGAGTTTTTCTACATTAGACTTGGGTCTTACTTTATTTTAACTTCTTATAAGCGAAAGTTATTTTTATTTTATATTAGAGTATATTACGGTATTACCAAGAGCCTATACTCCTATCGAATTCGGCCGCAGTATATTTGA
>JAWDEX010000011.1:0-25580 GCA_035221805.1 Trichilia hirta | reverse complement strand
TAGTAAGTTTTAAGTCCTAAATTCCAAAAGGGTGCAATATGTCTTTAAAGATGATATCTATAGAACTTCTTGTATTTACCAAGATCTTACTGACTTAAAGTAAGGCAACTTCGAGGTTCATAATCAGGTCATTATTATAGGGTTGATGGACTCTCACTTTATCTTTATTTATAAATATTATAGGGATAGAGACAATTTTAGGCCTTATTTTGCCCATACATTCATTATATGTGTATCTATAAAGTGGCTAAAAAAAGAGTACTAAAAGTAGTTTTTTGTTTAAATTGTTCAAGTTCCTAACCAACGTGTAGCCTCTCTTAACACTAGGATTTTATGGAGCTATCTTGGATTTTCTTACTCTAGCAAGTAAGTTAAGTACTTTCTTAAAGCCTATCCACTAATTTGTCTAAGTAATAGTTCCTAATTGGTGCTTCTACCTGATCCCTTAAATCTTCACACTAATTAATGGTATGGCCATAATTTCGATGATACTCATAGAATTTATCCCTTGGATGCCTTACAGTCCTTGCTTTCATATACCATACATGAAGATTAAGTAGCCCACGTCATTTTACATCTTTAAATACTTTATATAAAAAAAAAAAAAGCCTTGAATAAAGTGTATTTTCTCTCTTACACTTGATCTACCCTTTTAAGAGGTGCCCTGATGCAAAATCCTAGGATAATCTTCCCCTCTCTATTAGTCAATTTTAAATCTTAGTAGGGCTTAATCCTTTCAGTTATAAAATTTGGCTATGTCCCTTTAATCTTCCTTTTGATCACTTTTTTTCTCTATGCCTCAGGCTACGTGGTTGATCCTTTCTAGGTGTCACTCTTAATCCTTCCTCCTTTATTTTTAAAAGCATTTGGCCTATATCTCTACTCATTAAACAACTCACAACAAGCACCCTTATAAGTATCAATGAAGTGCTTATAAACAATATATCATTCTCTATCTATCTGAAGCCCTTACTTTAGTTCTTTGAGAGCTATAGGGTGATGAAATGACCCAATCTCCATCATTTCTCCATGAAGTCTATGTAAAAAATTTTACAAAGTCTAATTTGTTCCTTACCTTATTGATAATAAGAAGCTTAGGCTCTTAGTCATGACTATTATCCCTTTAAACTCATCCGTAAATGCTGCTGCCAATTATTCAAAATTATAAATACTTCCTAGAGGCAAATTTTTATACCAGCTTTTAGCTAACCCTTCCAAGGTCAAAGGAAAAGGCCAAAACATCTTTAGGTTTATTAAGCCCTAAATGAAAATTATTTTTGTAAACAAGTACAAGTGTAAAGTCGGGTTAGTTTTTCTAACATAGAGTGTTATTTATGTCATTTTGAACATTCTCAGAGTTGGCATTCTAATGTCTATTTAGAAAAAAAAAGGTAGGGAGTTTAAGGGAGGTCCATTCTACAAAATTAGTTCAGGGATTTTTAACTAACCATCCATTCTTCATTCATCATGCTCTTTTACCATTCTTCTAATGTAGTCTTTTATGTCTTCCCAACTCATAATAGCCATTACTTTTCTATTCCTAACATATTTCTCTTTAAGATACACTCTTATATCTGTAAAAGCCAGGCTGGGCTCAGGACCATACCTTTCTGTGGTATCAGGGTAAGAGAGAGATGATGCCTTGATTCTAAAGCGTCAAAGATGTTAAATGGCACATTGGCATTATTTGGATGAACCTTTGTGTGAACGAGCCTTTTTACTACCTGTACCTTCCTCTTTTGAACTGTGGTGAGTTTAGGTATTTGTTATGCATATTCATGATTACGGGCACACCATTGCCATTTCTCGACAATAATTGAGCATTTGGCTTTCTTTAACTTTAGGTAGTGTTATAGCTTGTCCTCCTCTCTTGCAATCCTATTCTATCCATCTGTGTTATCTTTAAGATCTTAATTTTTAGTATTTCAATTTAGTCAAAGAGATTTTAGGTTTGTTGATTCTTTATTAGCCATTGTTCCCTAGCCAATTGAAATATCTCTCTTCTTTCTTCTACTACTGCAAGTGATAAGTTGACTATACTAAGGTGTTTTTATGCATGCTTTTCCTAGTAAAACTGGTAGTTGCTACCTTTTGCCCTTGGTTTACTATCTCTACAATGTTGCCTTCTTGTTTTGTAAGGAATTTTTATGCAGAACAACTTGGATTATTTTTTGCCATGCTCTCCAAATGATGATCAAGTGTTTAATTGCTAAAAGCTTAAAAATGACTTTTCATCTAACTTTTCACAGAACTATTGATGCACAAAGTCACATCAACACTATTTTAACACTATTTAGCAAAGAGAAATTTGTCCTCACTCTTGCGAGCCTATAAGCAATATAAAGATCAGAATAATGTCAATTTTTTAACAAAGAAACTTTAATACTTAAGTTAGTAATAGGCTAGGGAAAAGCGTAATAAAATAAAGAAAAATGAGTTTAAGTATAAAGAACTACCTATGCTAGCTTTTAGTGTCCACCATAGGCATGAAAATGAAGATAAGAGTGAAAAAGATGATAAATAGTGACTACTTTAATGTTGAAAGCTCCCTACTATCTCTAGAATAAGGTCCCATAAGTCCTTTTTAAAGTTGAATTTGACCTTTTTTATGAAAGTTATTGCCATGTCTTATAACTGCATCGGAGAAAGAAGGGGCTGACATCTATAGAAAGGTGGCATGTAAATCTTAGTTGGTTTGACTATTTCGTCATTATTTGCTTGTTATTGTCAATGTTTCATTGAGACACACAAAAGGTCATCAGTTTAGTATACCATAATAGTGCTCTAAATCTTGAAAAAAGACTACTTATATAGATCTTAACACATGGCTGCCTCTGTTGCACTCTTACTTTTATATAATGTTTACTATAGTAGCTGGGAATGAGCTAAAATTAAATGACTCCTAACTCAATAATATAGGCAATTTTCAAACCATAGCCTTGAAAGGTGTAAACAAATTCACCTTAAGTGGCGAGCTAGTAGACCTAACTCAAAGTTAGGGTTGAAAATATTGGCCAATTATAGTTTTAAAAGCCTGACTCACTAGCACTTTTAGACCCTGACCACTTGGTGGAATGAGTGACCTAATTGAGGTAATGACGTGGAAGAAGTTTGTCCCTACCACACAAAAAAGTTAATATGACAATCAACTCTATTTTTGAGTTAGGGATAGAATGGGACACACTAACTACATGGTCATTTGTTGACTCTCTTAAACAGTAGCAGTTAACTTTTTCTCATTTTATCCGTAACAATATATAGTAAAAGGTTTGATATAATTATTTATTTATCTTTTATCATTGTAATATATATTTAGTCTTATAAATAAAAAATTAATGAAGTATTTAATAATTTTATTTTATTATTAATATATATTTGATTATTAGATAGAAATAATAATTTAGTAAAAATTATGAGAATTGTTTTTAAAATTTTTTAATTAGCCAATTTAATTATTGAATATGCAATCAATTTTTTTACTACTAATACTAAGTATGTATATTTTAATTATATTAAATAAATAATACATACATTTAATTTTATTATTAATATAAGGTATAAAAATAATTAAAAATAATATTTTTAAAAAAATAAATAATTATTATATTTTCATTATATAAATAAAACTTTTCAAAATGTCAAGGGAAGTAAATAATGATGACTCTGGCAAAACTTCATTCATTAAATCAGGCCATGGGGCTACTTGACCAATATATCCATTCTCATGGCCCATAAGGAACCCACGGCTAGATGGCAATTGTTTATTGGGTACGTTTCGACTGAATTTTGGGCCCATGTTTATTATGGACTTTTGCTTAATGCTTATCATCAATTCAAAATACTATTATGTTTGAAAACGGAGCATGGCAAATATCTCTTATTTTTAAGATATTACTTATTTTTTATTAAAATATTTATAATAAATATATTATTATAATTTTCTAAAATATTAATTATTTTTTTATCAAAATATTTATGACAAATGCTTCATTATAATTTAAAAAAATAATAAAAATAAAAAATGTAAATTTTAATTATATAAATTTATAATTTTTATCACATAAATCTCTAAAAAAATTAATTTTTTAAAAAAATATTTTAAATTTAATTTATAATTTTAATACCTTTTTATAATATTTTATATTAAAAAATTTATAAATTAATTTTTCAAAATCAAATTTAAAATTTTTTTATTTTATATTCATAAAAATTTATGAAATTATTTTTATTTTATAATTAAATTTATACAAACTTTTATTTTATTTTTATTTTCAAAAATAAAATAAAATAATTTAAATATTTTATTTAAATTATTCAATGACTATAATACTTTATATTTTAAAAAAATTAGTTTATAATTTTATAGTTATAAATATTTTCAAAAGTAAATTTCTTAAATATAATATAAAATTATAAATTAATTTTTTTTTATAATAATTTATACTAAAAAAATTTATATTTTACTTTTTAAAAATTAAATTAAAATATTTTTATTTCATATTTCTAAAAATTTAAGAATTTTATTTTATTTTATTTTATTTTATAATTTAAATTTATAAAAATATATTTTATTTTTATTTCTAAAAATTAAATAAAAATAATTTAAATATTTTATTTAAATTACTAAAAGACTATAATACTTTATACTATAAAAAAATTTAATTTGTAATTTTATATTCATATGAACTTTTAAATAATTTTATTAATTTAAATGATTTTATTTAATTTTTAGAAATAAAAATAAATAAATTTTTATAAATTTAAATTATAAAATAAAAATAAATGCTTAAATTTTTATGAATGTAAAATAAAAATATTTTAAATTTAATTTCAAGAAATTAAATTATAATTTTTTAGTATAAATTATTATAAAATAAAAAAATTTAATTTATAATTTTATATTTATATTTAATAAATTTATTTTTAAAAGCGGTTATATATATAAAATTTTAAATTAATTTTTTAAAGTATAAAATTTATAGTAGTTTAATAATTTAAATAAAAAAATTTTAAATTTTTATTTAACTTTTAAAAAATATAAAATAAAATTATTATAATTTAAATTATAAAATAAACTAAATTCATAATTTTTATAAATATAAAATAAAATTATAATGACCCAATTCTAGGGATGAAAAGTAGTGCCACAAAAAAAAAGCCTGAAAAAATAGTAGCTCTTATCAGGCTATTAAGATAGTTAGAAAAAGGGATGAAATGTCTTATATCAGAATGAAGAGAGAAAGTTATTGGGTTACATACGTAGAGATTAGTCCTAAATTATTAATAAGACTTTTTAAAATAGGTGTTGGCCTATTACCAAAAAAAAAAATCGTAAAGTTCCAAGAATTAGTTCAAAGCAAATAATATTATTAATAATATTATGTCAGATCTTACAATTGATATCAAAATTAACTTTTCTCTAGTATAATAGTAGATTTAAGGATGAATCAGGTGAAAGTTAGTCCTACCTATAATGATTCGGTTCTAAAAGATTGAGAGTGGTGCCAATGCGAAAAGGTTTAAGCAAAAATCAACTTCTGATAAACTATTAAGAAGGTTGGAAGTAGAAATAAACTGTTCCACATCAAAATAAAAAAGAAAGTTATTGGACTGTATATATAAATATTAGTTTTAAATTATCAATAAGGCTTTTAAGAAGGGGTATTAACTCATTATCAAGAACAAAATCGTAAAATTCTAATAATTAAGACAAAACAAATAATTTTATTGATAGTATTTAATCAAATTTTTAAAAAATATTTTAAATTTACTTTTTAGAAATTAAATTATAAATTTTTTAGCATAAATTATTATAAAATAAAAATGTAGTTTATAATTTTATATTTAGACGTAATAAATTTACTTTTAAGAGTACTTATAAATATAAAATTATAAATTAAGTATAAAATATTATAGTCATTCAATAATTTAAATAATTTTTAAATTTTTTAGAATAAAAATAAAATAATTTTTTTATAAATTTAAATTATAAAATAAAAATAAATTTATAAATTTTAAAAATATAAAATAAAAATATTTTAAATTTTATTTTTAGAAATTAATTTATAAATTTTTAATATAAAATATTATAAATTAAATTATTAAAATATTTTATGAATAAAATTTAATTATTTTTATTTAAAATTTTATATTTTTTATTATTTTTTAAAATTATAGAGGTTTATTTATTATTTCCTTTTGTTTAATGTTGCCTAATGTTGTCTAGATGTAAAAGAAAAAAACAAGAGTTGGGTTACTCTTATAATTTTAAAATCAACTCATATTTTATTTAAAGAAATACACGACCCATTTCAAATTGCATAATAATACTAAAATAATCTGAATATCAATAACGAAAGACTTGGCTTTGGTGCTAACTTCGATTTAGTAGATATTCGCGCACTTTAATTAATTGTGAACTTGGTTCTGTTCTGAAACGGTCAACAAAAGGCAGCAATAACTTAAGCAAGAATCATTGCCACGTTAGGCAGGCAGAATTATTTAATCTCAATAAATTTCTTGCATTCCACCGAAAAGTATCGAGACGTGACCTGTTTCAGTCCCTCATCGATTGCTTCCGTTTAATAGCAAATTTCATTGAACACCCATAAACTTGTGCTAATTTGTAAAATAGATGAAGATTTATGTGATAAGGAAAATTTGTGATTAATTTCTTTGTAAAATTAAGAAAATACGTACAAATTTTAAAGAGAGTTTATTATGCTTTTCAAATTTTTTTTTTAATTTCTCAAATTCTTTGTAAATTATTTCATACTTTAAAAATATCCATAAGTAATTTTCTTCAATCAAATTGGATGGTGTTCATGCATTTTTATCATTTCAAAAATTTAAGCTTCATTTAGAATTACTGTACTTATGTTGTATTGTATTTTAAAAATAAAATTAAAAAATATTTTTATTTTGAGTTCTAAAAAAATATTTAATAATTTTATTTTTTTAATAAATATTTATAATTTTATATTAATATTTAGTATTTAAAATTTATATTTTTGCAATAATTATGCTTTAAAAATTATCATACTATAATCCAAATCAAACTTTTAAGTTTTGAATTATCTAGAAGTCTTATGATCTAACGAATAATATAACAAATATACAAAACTCGAAATAATAATTTAAAAAAAAAAAAAAAAAAAAAAAACATTTTTTTTGATGTTTTATAACTTAAATGATGTATTATCAATTTATCACTTTTGCTCCGTTTTCATTCCATTCCATTGCCCCCTTTAACCGTGCCATGGACATTTATTTAAGCATCTTCAAAAATTTACAGTTTTTTATTTAAATAATATCTTTCTAATTTACCTCTCTTGAGATTCTTATTTCTTTTAGTCTCAATCAATATATGCTATGCTGGAATACTAATGTACCTATGAGCATATTTGTGAACAAATTAAAATTTTGAAAATAACAGCATTTTAATTTTTTTTAAATTTAAAAAATAGTCAATTTTTAATTGTAAATATGTCATCCATCAAATCATAAATATTAATATTTTAAATGTATTTTTCTTTGCACACAGTCTATCATATTTATTTTGGTGAAAAATAGGAATATAAATAAAATTCTATTTTGATACTAATGTGATAAAAATTTTAATTTTTTCACTGTTTATCTAATTGTAAAATAATTCGAACAAATAAATTATTTTTTATAAAATATAAAAATTACTAAGAAAAGAAATATATTTAATTCACACACAACTTAGAATAAATTTTTAAATAAACAATATATTAACGTTAGTTCGTTAAACTAATGATTTCTTTGTAGTGAAAATTAAATAATATTTTTTTCTTTTTAATAATTTAATTTTTGTGTTTTTAACATGTTTGAGAATGTGATAAATTAATAATAATTTCATCAGTATTTTATTAGAAATAGATATTTTTTACTAGTATGTTTTCATTCTAGTGTAGACTTAGGGAGTTGACTAAAAAATAATAAAATTTATTTTTAAATTTTTGAGTGTAATATTTAAAATTTAATAGATGTGAGTAATTAATTATTAATAAAATTATATTATTTAAATAATAAAAGTAATTTTGAGGGTAGATATGTAATCAATCGTACATGATTTTGTGAATAAAAATTTTAAGAAAGGTAGATGATAATTATTAAAAAAATGACATCCAAGTGATGACACTTGTGGGGAGAGGTAATTAATTGATCGATTCATTTTTTTGGAGCATATAAAGACAACCACACTCTCCATCTCCCATTCGGCCTTTTCTTTTGGGTATGAAGTACATCTAAAATAAGTTTGCCATCTCTCTCTCCATATTAAGCGCTTTAGCTGTTTGAATAAGATAGTGCTATCATGGGGGATTATGCTTTACAATCAGACGTCAAAAAAGGCCAAAACATTATTGGCGACTTCTCGAATATCTCTCTTCGGCCTTTCAATCTTTCAGATGTCGATGATTCCAATTTTTGGGCTACTGACGATAAAGTGACTCGTTATTGTACTTGGGAATCAGAAGATGGCATCAACTTCTTCAAAAACACAGTTATAACGCACCCTTGGTTCAAAGCAATCTGCCTTAATGACAAGCCAGTTGGAGCCATTTCAGCAACAGTACCCAATTCTGGCAACTGTACTAAATGTAGAGCTTTAATTGGCTATGTTGTGGCCTCGAACTACTGGGGCAAAGGGATTGCAACAAGGGCTGTAAAAATTGCCGCTGATACTCTATTTACTGAATGGCCGCATTTAGAGAGACTAGAGGCTACGGTCGATGTTGAAAACAAGGCCTCACAGAGAGTGTTGGAGAAGGCTGGATTCAAGAGAGAAGGAGTTTTGAGAAAGTATATAATTCTCAAGGGAAAAACCATTGACGTTGTCATGTTTAGTCTTCTCTCTACTGATCCAAAGATTTGATAAAATATTGATAGAAGTACTCTTTTCTCATTAGCCATTCGATTGTATGAGTACATATATGTCCATTCTATGATTCTGTGTGCGTGTTTTGCTTTTGAGTTAATAAAGAATCGGGTAGTTTTATGCCAAAGAGTCATATCATCAAACGGCTAGCTGAACATTTTAATTAACGAATATGCAAAATATTACCTTACTCAGTGGTTTACGAAGTTTCATTTGAGATTTAATATTATCGTTGAATCTCCATGGAATAGCAGCCATGGAGATGAAATTTGGATCAGATAAGATGGAAGTCATTAAATAATTAACGGGGAATATCATCTTATGTAGATTACAGCGAAAGACAGAGACATTTTATGTTGATGGGCTGCCCCCCACTAGATGGGCTTTTGATTTCGTTGTCTAGTGATTTTTGTCTGTTTTATCTACTTGCCATTGCGATTGCGAAATTCACAATAGAGAAAACCTATCTTGGGATTTAAAAAGAAAAATTATGGTATCATTAAATTTATTTAGGAAAACTTATCGATTTTTTTAACAATAAACAATTCAAGATGATTTTACTTAATAACAAATAAATAAATGAGTCTGACATGAATCTTACCCGATAGCTGGCACGGATTGTTTATTAAATTCTGATTACACCCTTTTATTAACAAAATGTGAGGTGTGCTTAAAAACTGTGAAAGTCCATCTAAAATCACTCATTAAAACCCTAAACAAAAATTATCTTATTGTTTTAAAAATTTTATCATCCATCTACCACGTCATTATTATAAAAAATATCATATTTAGTTTGTTTTTTTTTCTAATGTATTAAAGACAAATCTTAATTTTCCATCGCCTACCCATTTGCTCCCATAATTTATGAACCCATAAACTCTATTCTTATTTCTTTATTTTACTTTTGATGATTTGGAAGATACGTTAAAGCTTCCGACTACACAGCAGAGACCTTTCAATTACAATACAAATTATTGACCTGTAATTCGAGACAGCCTAAGTCAAGGTTCGGTGCATTATAACACGGTTTTTGTCAAAGAAATTCTCGAATCGCAGCCTATGTGGAATCAGTCAGCCTATACTCCACCAAAATCCACCATCCACAATCATACACGTTTCTTTCATCCAACGGCTACCACAAGTTACCATAAGACTATCAAGTTTTGGGGAATGACAAATGCCGCTACCTTTTCTTCTATAACAAGTACATCCTCAAGTTTCAATATGACAAATACCTCCTTCCTTTTTAATGACTATTAATATCTAATTTATAAAAATATAAATTAAAAAATTATACAAAATACATAAAATTTAATTAATAAATTTATAATTTTAAAAAAGTAAAAAATTCATAAATTATATTTTAAAGAATATCAAAATAGAAAAATAATAATTTTAATAGACAAATTTTATTAATTTTTTAATATCTAAGATTAAAATAAAAATTATTATAAATTATATATTTAAAAAAGTAGCTTAATCAATTTTTTCAATTTATTCATTTCAATTTTAACATTCTTTAAGATATAAATTTTAGTAGATAAGTTTCACTAAATTTTATAAATTTTAATTTATGAATTTTTATATTTTTCAAATTATAAATTTTATTAATTAATTTTATGTATTTTACATAATTTTTTAAATTTATAATTTTATAAAAATAAAATTATAATAGTTATTACATTGACAAAATTTAAAAAAAAAATAAATTGTCACCTTTTCTAAATTTAAAAGATATTTATTACTAAAGAAAAGGCCATATTTGTTTTTTGGTCAAACTACGGGGATATTTGTCATTTCCCTCTCAAATTTTATTATATGCCCTTACTCTGCTCTATAAATGCAAACCTTACCCTTTGAAAGGCGGATTCGCTCCTTGCAAACAAAACACAGAGCACAAAAACAGAGAGAACAGAAAAGGGCGACCTTACCTTTTGAGAACACATACAAAACGAAAAAAAATGGCGACAAAATTTACCCCAGTTTTTCTCTCAGCAATTGTATTAGCAATACTACTACAAAGCTCCATGGCAAAGACAACACATTTGGTAGGTGATGCCCTTGGCTGGGTTGTCTCTCCTAACGGTGCCGCTTCTTACTCAAACTGGACTGCAAACAAGGTCTTCGCCGTGGGTGACATTCTTGGTAATTTTCCCTTCTAATATTATCTCTCTTAACAATTTCTGGACTATTCAACTGGCTAATCTTTCTTGTTTTCATGATTTCTTCAGTGTTTAATTTCGTTAGTGGAAATCATGATGTTGCTCAAGTAACAAAAACATCATTCGATGCATGCAACACCTCGAATCCTATCTCTGTACAAACAAATGGTCCAGCAAATATTACTCTGAGTACAGCTGGGGAACACTATTACATTTGCACATTTCCCGGACACTGCAGTGGCGGTCAGAAATTGTTCGTAAACGTCAGTAACGCAGCTTCTTCTCCGGCTCCTCAACCCAGCTCACCCTCTCCGGTTTCTGCACCAACGCCAACACCACCTCCATCTGCCCGACCTCCTACACCGACATCTACTCCAGCACCCACACCCACACCGGCACCAACTCCAGCTCCGAAAAGACAGCCGATGACCTACTTTGTCGGAGATGCTACAGGGTGGACTATCCCCCCCAACGCTTCCCTGGGTTACCAAATCTGGGCTCGCAACAAGAGCTTCATGGTCGAAGACATTCTAGGTGAGCAAGCAAGCTAGCTTCTAAAGACTTGCTTAGCTCATAATTTGTTTTCAGAAAAGTCGTCTTTAATTTGTATATATCTGTCAACGCATTTGGTTTAATAATTTAGAGTTCAAAACACAAACAATCGAATCATAACCTCCATCATCTATTCTGTGCGCAGTTTTCAACTATTCGAACGGAGCACATGATGTGGCCGAGGTGAGGAAGGGAGACTACGATTCATGCAACACTAACTCCACTCTTTCTCTGTTTAAGGACCCACCAACAAGAATCACTCTCAAAAGCCCTGGTGAACACTACTACATCTGCACTTTCCCAGGTCATTGTTCTTCTGGTCAAAAGCTCGCCATTAACGTCACCGGCAGCAGTAGCACTGCCCCAACCCCATCACCATCATCCACCCCTACACCAACTCCATCCACTCCTACAGCAACACCTCCATCAGGTGTTACAACGCCTACTGCCCCTGATAGCTCTGCCAAGTCTGTTGGTATTTCAGGATTATTTACCACTTTCTTTGCCATTGTTGTTGTAGCTTTATTGTATTAGACATGGCGGTATAAAATTAGTGAGAGTTTGAGACATGATTCATTTTTTGTGTGATATTCAAGCTCTATGCATAATGTTTTTGTTTTTGTTTTTGTTATCGCAGTACAATGAATCAATAAATTTGATTTTCTTCTATTGTCTAGCTATTTATTTTCTTCTAATATTGGTGATGCTTTGGTAGACTATGTCTGTTAAAATATAAATGTAGGGTAGGTTTTGTCCGGTCCTTCTGCCCGGATTATGCATTAGAAAAACAGAATTTAAATTTGACACGGTGCCAAATAAGCATCTATCATATACAAATATTCGTGGTTTTATGTGCGTCACATTGTAGAAGTCCCAACCAAATAATAGGGTAATGGTATTTGAAAAATAAAACCAATGGCAGGTTCCTACACTACTTTGACCGTTTTGTAGTTTTTTCTATTTTAGTTCTAATTTTCATTTGATCATAATCGGTAAAAACAGCCAGCTTTACAAGGAAAAAGGAGATGACAGATTATGTCACCCTTGACAATAATTATCAGGTCTACTTCTTCTAAGATAGAGATATTCCTTTTCTAATTGTCTAACAATAAAAATGAGAATAATTTACCCATTTTTTCTTGTGATTTTGGCCAAACCAGTTTCACTGCGTCAAGATTGGCCATTACAGTTAATTGATTTGTCGTTAGTCTGAATGCTCAAAGAAATCCAAATGGCACAAAATAAGATAAGACCACCACATAAAGATATTGATGACTTATCTGTGGTTTGAATCTTTTGAAGTTCATATGCATAGATTCTGAATGGTTACCAATATATAATTAGAACTGATATTCTTAGAAACCTCCCTTTAGGTTTGTAAAATTGACAGCTTGAGAGAAGGTTTGTGAAATACGCAGAAACCTCCTCCGTAACGACAACACTATTTATAATTCCACCCATAAATATGTTAAATATCAAAAATACTCTCGCTTTAAACTTTTTTTAAACAAAACAAAATGTTGACACACTAAAATACAATTCAAGTTTTTAATACTTCAGTTTTTTAATAATAAAAAATAATGAATCTTTTTTTTTTTTTTTTGGATGTTGAAAACTTATTATAGTTATAAAATAATTCATTCCATATTACACTAGACTCTTTCATACGTTATAAAATAATCTTAGCTCATCATTTCTTTATTTTTATCATATTTTAAAAATATATAAATAATTTATTTAAATAAAAAACAATAACATTAAATTATTTTAAATTCTATTGGATGCATTTGTTTTTATTTTCTAAATAAAATTGTAATATGAGTTATTATTTTTATCTTACAACTAAACACAGAAAGAACAAACAAAAATCCATTAAAATTTCATACATATTTTAAAAGAAAAAAAAAAAATTTATTGGAGTTCGGTTTTGATGGATGTCAAAGTAAAAATAATTTCCAGGGTTAATGTATGCAAACACCAATTCTATTGTTTTCCACTGTTAATAATAATATTGATATATATAATTATTTAAATTTTACCTAATAAATATACAAATACAAGAGAGGTTCTGTAAATTTTTACAAGCCTTCTATGACGTTTTAATTTTCACAAAACTCATAAAAGAAAATTTATTATTCTTTGTATGAGAAAACCCACGCTTGGCTTAAGAATGTTCACGCGAAAATGACAAATATCCTATATAATTTTATAAAATAATAATTATCCTCTATTTTTTATATATATATATATATTTTTTTTAGATGACAAAAAAATTTTTATACTCAGTCATTATTGCGGTAACTGGTCATACATAAGTTAGACACTCACTTTTTTAGGATAAGTGTCCGTAAATCATACAGTACCTGTCCTAAATCAATTAAGATCATGTATAGGGACCATACTGCAGTGGTACTAAGTATAGGATAAAATTCCGATTATACCAGACTCTTATACTTGAATATACTTCAAAAAATTCAAACTCAGGACCAACACAAATATTTCTCAAGATGAAATCACTCGACTACACGTAATGGGTGTAAAAGAATTTTTTTAAAATTTAAAAACTGTAATAATTATTTTTTTGAGTCCATCTCATCTTTTAGGATTAGGGTAATTTTATAATTTTATTAAAGTATTTTAATTATTTTTTAGGTATATTTAGCTTACCAAAGACATAATAGTAATTACATAATTTATTATTAGAGGCATAATAGTAATTTTATTATAAATTAATGTAATTATAATATTTTTAGAGGAGAATTTGACCCAACTTTCAGACTTTTAAAAAAAATTTTGTTACAAAAAGATGGAATAGAGGTAGGAAATATTTGTTATTTTAGAAAATTATGAGAGTTATTTGTAATGACATTGAAGAACTCGAATGCCTTTCTAGAATCTTTGTGATTATTATCAATCACAAACATGAAACATGGTCTTGATCGTTTTTCTTCGTAATCCATACGTAAGAAAGTACAAATACATTAAGATATCCGACATGTGGAACAATATCCCAAATTGATGGATCACATACACAACCTATACTCGCGGTCAAGATAATGTTAAAAAAAAGATTCCAATTCTTTTGGGCGGTCATTTATCATTTGCCTCAACAATAAATTCTATATGATCCATGCACAGAGAGAGCGATCTTCATCAGTTTGTTTGTTTAAAAATAATGAAATAAAATAAAAATAGTCCAAAGCAGGAAAATATATTTTATTTTTGTAATTGCGTTGAACAGTGTATTTGTTTAAAAAGAGTTTAATAATTCCGGGGCCCCCTGAAGAACACAAGAACTAAGAATTGCTACCCAATTAGCTTCTGATTGGTGTTTTATACTTTTAGTAGCTTTATCTTAAGTAAAGGATGCAACTGCAGTGGATTCAATTGTTCCTTTCCCAGATTATTACTATACTAACGGGCTGGCAATAAGTCCATGGAGGTCGAAGATTCCTAATTTTTCTTTAATTTATTTGAATTGTTACGCAAGTTTTTTGTTTATTAACATGAACCACATCTATTTGGTTTCAGAATTCAACTGGACTGAAACGCACGACATTACCGATGGATCCAAGTCTGAGTATGAAAATTGCACAAAATCGAGCTCAGTTCTCCCAAGGCATCAACGCTAGAAATGTCCCTTTTACCTCAAGTTCGGGGCCGATACAAAGGTAATGGGAACTTAGGCAAAAAATTTTGGTTAAGATTTAAAATTTACAATAAATAAATTATTAATTTATTAAAATTTATTCTTTTATTTACTAACGAAATTTTGTTATTTATTAATTAGATAATGTTTAATTCTTTTTGAAATATTATGGATTTTGAATAAAATTTTATTAACTACGATTTTAAAAAGTATATGTATATTTTATTTGTATGATAATCATTTAAAATATATGTTTATTTAAAAATAATATTTTTTAATATATAATTAAGTATAAAAGTGAATTATTTTATCTTACTTTATAAATTATTGCTTGGTTAAGTAATAACTAAATATTTGTCAATACCAGAAAAAAAAAAAATTGTTGATTTTTTACTGTAAAAGTTTAAAAATATAATATAAAAGATTTTTTTTAAAAGATAAAGTTCGACATAAATTTAAATTTAAAATCAATTTTAATAATATTTAACTATATTTAAAAAACATAAATTGTGAGTTTTTATAATTATCTTTAAAATAAAATAAAAATTAATGTTATCTAAAAGACATAAATACAAATATTTTTGTAGTGCCTTATTTTCAATATGGCGTTTTAAGCAACTATGCAAGTTGCTTAGTAGAAGAACTGACACTACTCAAGTGATAACCGCTACATCATTTGTACCATCGAACAATCGCTGTGCACAAGACTAAAATGCTTGCTGTCAGTGTAAGATAGATAAAACAATACAGGCTCTGCTCCATTTCTGACAGTTATCTCCATCTTTGTCATATATTTCATCCGTTATTATGTCTGAAGAAAATAAGTAGTTGTCCTAATGTAGAAGTAGACAATGACCGTCGATTGATCATGTAGCCTTACTGTTGCAACAAGGTAAGGCAGTATGGAAACAGTCTGATCTCTATTTTTAAGTAATGCTATTACACTGATACAAATTATGTTTAGATAAAACCACATACCATACAGACATCAGATATGGTTTTGGTTTTGCTGCAAGTTAACTTATCAGTAGTTTTAGCTACGCTTCAATGGCTGCATTGTGTTTTATGCCTAATGGCAGACTTAGGTCGTGATTGGCTTTACCAGTTTTGTGAAAAAGAAAATGAAATATTGTTTGAGGGGCTTCTCATTTATCAATGACTTTACAATTTTTCTGCATACACTTTATTCGAAATAAATAATTCTCATTCCGTAGAGTGAATGTCTTTATTAATGGGAAAAAAGGTTCAAAGAAATTAATCGGTACTGCATCCAATCAAATCTTCATCTTGTTGAACACAATGGAGTTTATGTCCTCTTTCCAATGGATATTCTCATTTTAATATTCTGATTTGATACAAATCAACATTATTTGGTCTGGTCCAATATAAAAATTTCAAGAAATAATATTTTCTGATTTTGTTCCATTTCGGTGAAAATAAAATTAAAACGGACTGCTCCTAGCTCTATAGATTGATAATAAATTCCCTGCAAATTGCAATCAAATCATAGAAGAAAAGGTTATTATACATTTATTTTTTGAGATTTCAGATTGCATTATCTACACTTACATTTTATTTTTTCGGTTTTAGTGATTAGATTCAGTACAAGACCAGAAAAAAAAAAATAGATTTACCGATTATTTATTTATTTTTTTGTAATTTTGTAGAGAAAATGATTCAGTTTTGTTAAGTAAGTTCCATGATCCTAACTAATAAGATGGCAGCACAAATAATGATACCAGAAAACAATGATGGAAGTATTTTACAAAAGAGGATTACTTTTGAGGTTCCCCGAATTTTAAGCAACAGTCCCATCAAACTTGTACATTTCGTAAAAGTGATGCCTCTTCTCCAAGAAAAGAACCTGTTCAATGTAATCCGGAAATGTGAGAAACTCACCATTCCCAGACAGAGTTGCTATAGGGGTTATTAGCCCATTTTTGTTTCACCGCATTCTCATTCTATTTTCCAAAGTTCCAACTGGGAGAGAAACGAGAAGAAATGGGTAGTAAGTTGGCTTTGGCTGGATTCCTAATTGTTGTAGCAAATCTGTCCGCGGCTGCAACTCCAGAGACTTACACTGTTGGAGATTTCATAAGTTGGACAATTCCTCCCAGTGGCGCTGCTACGTACTCAGCTTGGGCTAGGAAAAAGAAATTTCAGATAGGAGACACAATAGGTAACCATTCCTCAACGTCAATAACAACCATTCTCTTAATTTTCAGTATTGATTATTTGTACGCATAAAATTAGAGGGGTTTTCAAGTTGTTTTTCCTAGTATTCTGCAGCATTCAACTGGACTGGAACACACGATGTGGCCCAAGTATCCAAGACTGACTACGATGAGTGCAGAAACACAAATCCTTTCGGGGACATCCAACGAAGTAGCCCAGTTAACTTTTCTCTGGGGTCAAACGGTACTCTCCATTTCATCTGCACTGTGGATTCACATTGTGACAGAGGACAGAAGGTGACAATCAACGTTGGAAAAGCACAAAGTTCTGCGTCATCTCCGACTGTTAAGGCCCTGCCTGGTCCTTTCTTCATTTTACTCGGGATCTTATCTCTTATTGTAGGCTGGCAGGATGTCTTTATCTTTTCCATCTTGTGCTTGTTTTGTATGCATTGATTGGATGTCATACTATTAAGTGGGGTTTAGGGTATTACTCTCATCGCTTTTATTTATCGTATTGCTTATTTAGCATCACTATATGTTTGTTTTTGCACTCGACTTAATTAAGGAAACTAAAAGACACGAGTTTTTTCTTTTGAGTGCTTGCCTCCTTGCGTTTTCATTTGGGACTTTCTTTGCACAAGAAACAACAGCAGTTTAATATGAAAAACTGAGTCAATTCGCTTCAATGTTTGTAATATAATCCCAATGTCAAGCAAATTATGATAAAATCAAACACTAAGTTCAGATGATTGCAAACTTATTGTGGCAGATAGAAAGTTTTGAACAGAAATCTAATCTTAATTAAAAGAGTCCCCCAAGAATGTCTATAATCTACCAACGATACAAACTTCCAAATTTGAAGTATATGGTGGCTATGTGCACAGGCAAATGTACTGGAAACCTCAAATTTGGAATAAGTAAACCAAACCAAGGTAAATTTGAGAATAGCTGAATCTCCTAAGATGGCTTAAAGCAAAAAATGTAGAAAGGGAACATTAACTCTTAAAATATCTTTCATAACATTACGAGTCTCCAAAACCAAAGGCCAAAGAAAAGCCTTATCCAATCACACAAGTGGAATTTGTTTATAAAGAACTACCCTTAGTAAATTGGGCAGGACTCAATCCTGCATCACTTCATCACATCACAATACCAAGATCGAGGAGTAATTACCAACAGCCAACAGCTAACTAATTACAACTATTCATGCAAAATATAATAGTTTCTATTAATTCTCCCGTTTGCCCAGGCTTATTGGATAGTCAATTCCAGCATAATCGAGGAGCCATTCATGTGGACACCTCTCAGCCATGGTTATGACATCTTTTGCAGACTATTTTCAGTGCATCCCAGGGCAGTTGTTATAAATCCAAGCTGTTCCACTTCTTAAGATTTTACTTCCAAATTTCTCTTAGCAAGTATCCGAAATGCATAATTTCTTTCTCCTAGTATTTGAGTTCAGAGATCACACGTGGTTTAATGTCTTGACCACGTGCATTACGCCAAAATCATGATTAAAACTCAGATTCTATTTACACTTCAATTTCTTGTGCATCCCAATTGGCAATTCATCAGCAGTGAGTAAAATTCTACAGAGATAATTAGAGGGCGCAAAAAGGATTCACCAATAGATTTGGGGCATCTCATATTTCAAGCATATAAACTCAACCTCAAAATGGTGTCTACAAACCTGGACCTCTTATTTGACCAATAAACTGGCTAGATGGAAGCCCCTGTTGCCAGCAAAACTGAACGTCCTCCAAATTGTCACTGAATGGTGCCTTGGGCTTTTTAATTGATACCCCAAAATTTTGACATTCATGAGCAGAGAACCCCTTACTGGAAAAGAACTGGCGGTGATCACCAGCTGTCTTCTCTGGGAAAAAACAAAATTCCTTATTTCTTTGTGAAGAAAGATCACTACATATGTTTCTGTCCTGAGAACTATTTGAACCAACATCTTCCATCTCACAAGCTGAACTTCTATCCACGCTGATTCCAGGGTTTGCAGACAGTCCCAATCGCAAGGATAAATCGCATTCTGTTGGGAGAGATTTTCCGTGGATATTCCCAAAATCTGGTTGTGTAATTCTCCTAGAAGTAATATCAGAGGCTGGACAGGAGAAGAGATTCGGCAAGGCACTCATTTCAGTAGGCTCTGAAGTTGATGTATCAACAGCTTTGCCAACAAATATAGTGTTAGAGTTTGCATTTTCCGGAACCTGGGAACTCAACCAGGAACCTTCGGTTTGAAAATGAGGTCCATAATATAGTGGATAAACTAAACCCAACTTCAGAGGGCCGCTGGTTTCCGCTGTCATCATCTTGCTATGGCTAGCGGTGATATTCTCACACAGAGAAGGGTAACTTGGAGGAGCAACTAGGTTATCATTTCCAATAAGACAGCAGTTTGATTTTGGGACAGGAAGAGCTGAATTCGCATTCATAGTGGATCTTACAAGTTTTAGTTGATTTTGAGAGGGAAGCGGTGACAACTTGTGGCATTGTTCTTCAATAGTTCTATCAATCATTCTAGGCGGCACAGAAGCAGATTCTTGAGGTCTCAGGTTGAGATAAGTCCTTGGGTTACTGTGTCGTTGGCTTCTTGAAGCTCTCACAGGAATGCAGCCCAGATTAAGGGCAGCTAAGAAACATAAAAGTTATAAACCAGAGGAAACAAATAGAATTCAGCACCAAAGCGTTGTATTAGTTTTGACAACTTATATATTGCAAACTAAATTAAATTTTGTGCTAGTAGGCATCCAAAACGAGAGCAAGCCAAGTTATCGGTTTTGGCAATTGGATCTGAAACAGCATGAGCTAGAATGAAAAATTGATACCTTCAACACATGGCGGCAAAAGTTCTCCACTCTCAGTGCCCTCATCTCTCCGTATAATCGTGTTAATGGCATCATTTACCCGGTCCCATAATGTATCGAGATTTATGTACTCAGCCTGAGCAATGAAACACTGCAAAAATAAATACCTAAAAAGAAAATAAACACTGCAAAAGAGAAGTAAATACAATAAGAGATCCGAGAACTTTCAAGCACAATCAAGAAAAGAAAACCTCAGAATTGGCTTTAGAGTACATGATTTCCTCGGTTTTCAAGACTACAATCGGAAGCTTTTCCTGCCACTCCATGTTCTTTTTAGTTTGGGCGCTGTGACTCTCATGGACAACCCTAATCATACATACGGTGGCAATCATAAAATGCACCAGAAAGGGAAAAAATAGTAACCGGATATGGAAAAAAAAGGCAGAGGAAGAAGATCCAGAACCTGAAAATCTGTTGAATGATAGAACCTCTCATAGGTTGGTGTCTCTCGCTGTGCCATGCTCTCTTCACACACTCATAAGGTCTTGGCCCTGGCCTCGGCATCTTCAATTGAAATTTACTATTAAATCTTCTGCTAGAACTAACAATATGTGGGTGAATTTATGAAGAGTTGTGTTTTGAATGAGAAGAGGAAGAAGAAGAATAGGCTTTACATGCGCAGAGTAATATAGATAGCCAAGTCACTTCCTCGTTTTGCTTTCTCTTTTCTGTCAACTCCCAATCCGCATTTATGCAATGGGGATTTTTTTTCTTTGGCTGGGGAGTTGTACGAAGGAGAGAGAAGAGAAGAGTTTCCCATACTAGCTTTGTCTTCCTTCAATAATTTAAAGAGAGTGTACCATTTTTTTTATGTACAGTCAGTTACACTTTTTTTTATTTATTTATTTTAAATCCTTTCTTTATGGGAAGAGGATAGGTCATTTTCGTAGGGAAAACAGTGCGGGTGGGTGGGTATCTAAAAGTGCCTGGATTAAAGTCTACCATTAAAATCTCCTGCCCATGCCCATCAGCATTCAGCAATTTGCACATCAATTACCCAGCATGGGCAGAAAGCAATTGACACCTTAACACCCTAATTTCAGACTGAATCCTTTGCCACAGTCACTTGCGGAGGTACAGATTTTGATTCACCTCCTTACATTTCTCGCCTTCACCTCAAATCCCTCCTCATCCCCCCCTCCTCCGATATATATTGCCTTGCCCACAATGGATTATGAATGGCAAATGATCGATGTAAGCAACGGAACAGCAATTAGATTGACAGTGTAGTCTAGTCAAGTCGACAGCATTGCAGCAAAAACTGAGTGCCGTAAAATCCCAATCTTTCTATAAAGTGTGAGAATGGCCTAACATTACACTTGCTAGTCTGTCTTGACATTACCCCGACAATGCAATTGCTTGGGTTATCTATCTCTACTCACTAATGTCAGGTCCACTCTTGAAAATAGCCTTGCATTTCAAGCACTGAACACTTTTCTGTACTTGTCAGACTATCCATTTTTCAACCTCCGCATCATGAAATGAAATATGAATGCTCAGCTCTTCAACAGGGCAGACATAATAAGTTAATATTTGAAGATATTCGCGCCACGAGAGTGCTCTCTGGGTTATTTGCCTAATCAAAAGGGCATTTGTTTTGGTTCTCCTAACTAGACAAATCTTGCTCATCCATGGTTTTAATTTTAAATAATATTTAGGTATATAAATATTTTGTACAAATTTATATATCCAGATTAAAGTCGTATAATAATTTTAATTTTTTTATTCTACATTTATAATTATTTATTGTATTGATGTGGATCAAATGAAAATTAAATACTATCATATTACATTTATTAAAAATGTATAAAAATTAATACTTTTATTTTTACATTTTACAGTTTATGACGTTGTTGTGTAAATATTTATTAATTTATAAGATTAATAGATTTTAACTTAAATTAAATAAAAAAATAAAATTTTATGTTATTTTATTATATCAAATTTCTCAAATTGTGCAATTCTTCAATAAATTTGAAGTAAAAGTACCGAGTCTGCAAAACAAAATATGTATATGTAAAAGAAAGAGAATGTTAATATTTTTACGTGGATAATAATATTAATATATTAATTAAATAAATATTTTTTAAAAGACATTCAATAAATATTTTCAGAGTTTTTTTAGTTCAAATAAAAAGTTAGAAACAATAATTTTTTTTAATTTAGCAAAAAGTGTGACAAATATTTTATTAAGTTAAAAAAGTATATTAATTATTTAGAATAAATTCATTCTGTCAATTAAATATTAAAGAAAAAAAGATTCTTTGTGAATAGTTGTTTTCCAAACTTTATTTATTCTATTTTTGTTTTTTTTATAAAATTTCATTGATTTTAGCTTAGTTTTTTGAGTTACTACCTACCATTTTTATACCTAAATTATATTAAAAATTAAATTGTATATTTATGAGATGTAATTTATTTTTGTGGTATAAAGTACTATGATATTATTCATTAATAAAAAATAAAAAATTAATATCATTAAAAATAATATATAATATTGATCAAGTAAAAGTTAATACTATTATATTATATCAATTTGTACGCATGAATTTCTATAAAAAAATTTTATATGTGTAATATCATTTGATTTATAGCATTATTGAATTTATAGGGTATGCTCAATCGCTGAACAAATTAATAATTATATCACAACAATAAATAATGCAACCAGAAAATTTAATGAAAATGACAACAATTAACAATAAAATTTTTATCACTTACTTTATTTGAAGTTTGACAATATTTTACTTAACTGTCAATAATACAAAAATAATTACTTACCTATCTTCCTTCTTAAAAGTATTAACAATAATTGCTTTTATATCCTTATATACAATAAAAAAATTAAACACAATTATTTACTTATTTTATATCATTAAAATATATATTTACTTACTTTTAAAAAAAATTAATTGTATATTCAATAATTAAAATTAAGTAATTAAAAAAATTCACACACAGTATCTATAATCTAAAAAAAATAATTCTTATAACTTTTACTAAATTATCATCACTGTCTAGCAATTAAATATATATTAATAATCAAATAAAATTATTAAATATTTATTTTATTTAATTTTATTTATAATAGTAACTAAATGTATGCTATAATGATAAATAAATATATTTAATCTTATTATTATATATAAAAATAATTATAAATTATATTTTTAAGGAAGAGGACTTGCTATTTAAGTAAAATATTATTAAACATCAGAAAAGGAAAGTGATAATAACTCATTAACAATATTTTATGTTAGTACTTTTACACCAAACCCAAAAAAGTACTGGAGATAATAAATTATTATTTTAAAATGATATTTTTTTCTAATTTATCATTTAATAAATAAATGTTACATTACTTGAAAAAAAATAAAAATAAAAAAATAGCGTTATGGAAGAATCATGCTGCCCCTGGGCTTCAAACATCTTGCGGAAGAGATGCTTGTACTCGAAAGGAAAGGTTTGAGACTCTATTCTAGTTTTGTCTGGCATTGTTAAGATCATTGAAAATATTAGTGTTGAGGAATATTATATATTTTAAATTTGATATCTTCAATTTGAAACTTTTTTAAATTTTAAAATTATTGCAATATTTTATTTACTTAATTGATAAAATTTATTTTTTAAATATTAAATTCAAAATGTGTAATGTTATTATTGAAAATAATGGTAGATATCGTTATTTAGTAGATGTAGTTATCTATAGTGTATAATACTTTAATTGGATAATAAATTTTAAAAATATATATTTTATTTGAATAAAGGAAAGGACTAACACGTCAATAAATTACATAGGCATCGCAGTTTTTTTTTTTTTTCTACAATTCAATAGCCAACCCAATTTTTCTTGTAATTATTCGGAAAATTAGTCAATTAAGAACTCGAACAGTAACGAACAAAATATGGTCAAGAGGAGCGGTTCTGTGGTCCTGCACATCGTCGTCGTCCTCATCACCGAACATCTGGTCAAGAATTAGTTCAATCCAATTGTAAAAGGCACCATCAAAGCCAGGCTTCAGACAAATCAGGATCCCTCCCAAGAGTCACTTTAGTTGAGGTGTCCACTTTTCTTTTGATCCGAGCCACAGACTCCTTCAATGAGCTTTCCAAAGATGTGTTGCACATTGCATAACAACGCTCTGAGAAAGACCCAACGATGTGGTACTCCTCACCTGGTTCACCAATACCAACCCACTCGACCGTCCGATGATGAATGACCTGCAAACACTGAAAATTGGGTCTTGATCTTCTTCTTGCTTCCCTAGATAGCCTTCCTATCGTTGATGGAGACTCGGTTTAAGCTTTCCAAAATGTAAGACGTAAAGCAGTACTTGGCTTCTCCAGTTCGAGATGAATTATGTGCTTGTCATGAGGTACTTTCTAACAAGAGCCTTTTGTTATATATATATATATATATATTAGGATCTTAAATATATATAAAAAATTGATATTAAAAAATAAAAATTATAAAATTTTATGGTACAGCTGCATGCGTGCATTTTATTTTAACCCTATCCACTTAAGTGTAATATTTTTAAAAATTATTTTTTGAAAAATAAATAAACACGTTCAATTATAAATATTAAAAATACTTTTATAATTTGATAAATGTTCTCTTCTAATTGAAATTGAACCAAGCTAAGACTTTCTTGTTGTGTGGTTCATCTAATCGATTATATTACAGTATAAAAATTATACAATATAAATTCTCAAGTTTTTTTTTTTTTGTTACCATTACAACTTTTAAATCTTAAATTTTACATTACAATCTTTAATTTTTAAGTTATAATTCTGATTTATAAAAGTTAAAAATATATACATCACAAAGTAACACAAAAAAGTTCAAGAGTTTGTACAGTAAAACTTGTTCTTTAAATTTAAGGGCGTTATAGTAATTTTATTCTGTTTAGGCATATGAATGTTTGGCATATAATTTATGCATTATAGAGACTTGACATTGAAATGATGTTTAGAGAAGAAGTATATAATGTTAAATAATCCCATAGTTAGGAAGAAATAAAATTTTGGGTTCGAAATTGATTCCAATTGGATGCTATTTTATTTTCATATTGTATAGTTCAGAAAGAATTTTTTGTTAATATATTGTAAGTTCTATGATGTTATACAAGTTATAAGATATGAATTAAAGAAGTTATCACTTTATTTTTGTTAAAGAATAATAGAGAGATCGATCCCTAGAAGCAAGAAGATCAATTGTTAATGAAAGTGTTGACATATACTTGAAAAAATATCAAT